>OW285242.1:13860869-14135671 GCA_935421215.2 Melolontha melolontha | reverse complement strand
CCTTGTATATCAAGCCGCCCTCATGCAAGAAAAATAAATTTAAAAATAAAATAAGTTTGTGTTCTTGTCTAGACTCATTAATTACTATAAACCTCTCCCATATTTATATTTGGCATAAGGAAAAATATCGTGATAGAGAACCACATATTGCAAATTTACCAACCAACTATTTACACAAAGTGAGAAAATGACACGTTTCAATTGCCTCGGTCTATACTTATTACTAGAGCTGAGGATGTTTGCGGTACGGCAGGACCGTATGTAGTGCATCCCACATTTAACTATTTATCTAAATATTCTCTGAAATGATTTGCCGGATCTCATAAATTAATAGAGTGATATTTTAGTATGCACTGGATATTGTTATTATACAAAATCATAATAGCCATTTGTATTTATGGATCATAAATAATAATACGCATGTATTTGTATTTGGTTGTGAATTCAATTTAAACTTAAAAAGAATCGTAATATTTTAACGACAAGCCGTCCTTACAATACATGCATTCGAGACAAAGTGTGCAACTCTACGAATAACTTCCATAATTGATCGAAAATGGACATTTTGGAGCTGAAGTAAAGCCCCTATTCTTAGAAAATTTTATTACTGTCGTTAAGAACTATTATTATAAATAAAGACGGCAGACTATGTGCCCGAACACTAAGTAAACTAACTGCCTCGGTATATGTATTTATATGATCGTCTCTTTGTTCTTTTCTGCGTTTTTTTTTTATATTTAACAATCAATAAAAACATCCATACATATATGTGTGTTTATTTAGGTTGTCTAACGTAGACGAATTTCAAACGCATGATGTTATTGTTATATATATGTATGCATTAATAAATGCTTTATATTTTCAAAATATTGTATTTATAAAATTGTATTTATTAAAATGTTTTGAATTTTTTATTGGCGTTGGCAAAATTTGAAAAAAACGCAGAAAATAACAAAGAGACGATCATATAAATACGTATACCGAGGCAGTTAGTTTACTTAGTGTTCGGGCACATAGTCTGCAGTCTTTAATTATAAACAACAAAGGCCTTTTATTAGTGTTGAAGTTTTAGTTTCATTGAATTTCCATGTTGTAAGTAGTCAATTGTAAAGTGTTCATTCACAATATTCTAAAACAAGGTGTAAATTTAACTAAAATCCAGAAAAACACATTCTGATAATATATTACTAGATTACAAGCTGTGTTTATTACTATTTATTATATTATTTTTATAACCAAATGCAATAAAAGCTACGAAAATAAAAGAAACCTCGATTAATTAAAATCTTGTCACACAGCCTTTCAAAGCCTGGCAGCACATATTTTGCATATATTTTATATATACTACCTACTTGAACTAGGTGAATGAAGTTAGAAGTTATAACTTATAACTTCTAACTTCATTCACCTAGTTCAAGTAGGTAGTACATATATATAAAATATATGTAAAATATGTGCTGCCAGGCTTTGAAAAACTGTGTGACAAGATTTTAATAAATCGAGGTTTCTTTTGTTTTCGTAGCTTTTATTGCATTTGGTTATAAAAATAATATAATAGATAGTAATAAACACAGCTTCTAATCTAGTAATATATTATCAGACTGTGTTTTTCTGGATTTTAGTTAAATTTACACCTTGTTTTAGAATATTGTGAATGAACACTTTACAATTGACGACTTACAACATGGAAATTCAATGAAACTAAAACTTCAACACTAATAAAAGGCCTTTGTTGTTTATAATAATAGTTTTTAACGACAGTAATAAAATTTTCTAATAATAGGGGCTTTACTTCAGCTCCAAAATGTCCATTTTCGATCAATTATGGAAGTTATTCGTAGAGTTGCACACTTTGTCTCGAATGCATGTATTGTAAGGACGGCTTGTCGTTAAAATATTACGATTCGTTTTAAGTTTAAATTGAATTCACAACCAAATACAAATACATGCGTATTATTATTTATGATCCATAAATACAAATGGATATTATGATTTTGTATAATAACAATATCCAGTGCATACTAAAATATCACTCTATTAATTTATGAGATCCGGCAAATCATTTCACAGAATATTTAGATAAATAGTTAAATGTAGGGATGCACTACATACGGTCCTGCCGTACCGCAAACATCCTCAGCTCTACTTATTACTTTAGTGAAGAATACTAAATAAAGAGAGTTAAAAAATGTGGGTTTGTAACTGATGAATAATCGCAAAGGATTTTATTCTGTCTTATAGCAAATAACTTACGTAAATGTACTTCTTAGATATAACTTACGTTTCCCCAGCTCCGGGATTTAGAATAGAATCAATTTTTCGAAGTGCTTTTTCTTATTTCATTACTCTCGCCGAGGGTGTACTACGTCATCAAGTGCAGTACTTCGGCCAATAGTGAAACTACATACATCATTCTGGCCATAAAAGTCTCGAAGATGTGAGATGTGAAATCGTGAAAATAAATTTTTCAAAACCAGTACTGCTCGACGTTATTCCATTAGAGACGTCATATTTTTCGAAAGGTATTATTAGTTTTTGTGAAATTGAAAAATAAGACTCGATAAAATCGTAAGTTTTTTTTTGTTTTGGCAGGTGATATTCCAGTTATTTATTTGATAATATTATTAAGAGTGTACAGGAGACTTTTTTTCATTTATAAGTTTAATAAACGTTTCCTAAATTTAATGCGTTTTTAAAAAAACCGTTTAAGAAAATAGCGGAAAATCCTGACGTGATGGAGTAAATTTTAAAGCAGATTCAGAATCAATATGACAAAAGACATAAAAAGTACACGTATTGGTGTAAGAGAAAATCAAACTATGTTTACCAGTGTTATTTAATAATATCTGTCGTACTAAGGATTTACATTTTAATTTAAGATCTGATATATTTTGCCCTAGATTAGAAGTGCCATTTGAACTACAACGGTGTGCTGACAATTAAATTATTTCGGAAACTAAAATAGGATGGCATTGACATCTATTGGTGTTAGTATGAATTAAATTTCTATAGTTGAAACTAGCTAGAGTAAAATTACTTTCGGATGAGACTGAAGATGCGCGAGCGATGACGTTACAAAAATACTGAACACCTTAAAAACATTGAGCAGTCTTGACAATATAGGCGGTAGTTTTAAATTTAAATAATATATTAAACCATAATAATTATGTTTTGTTGTCGATTTTAAATAATCTTATTACTTCGCGAAGAATAAAATAATAATTAAATCAATTGGTATTATGTAACAAATTTTTTATAAATTGTATTTTATAATGAAATATTTCTTTTTATAGTGCTTTCACATTTAAATCTTTGTATTTACAAATTAATATTATATTAATATTAAGTTTAGAGTGACATTACTAAAAATAATAAAAAAAGTACCTGAATCCTATTCGCAGCAATAATTTCTTAAAAGATGATAGCCCTCCTGCAAAACCGATTCCTTCATCATCGTGAATTTTATTATAAACGGCTTTTATTGTGGTTCTTCTCTTTTCAGTCACATGAAAATTATGTATAATTCTGCGAATAATTTCTTCCCCACAGTTATCGACAGTAGATTTTGGTGATGGTTTTGGTGGTTTTATTTTTTTCGATTAGAATGAATTTACTTTTCTTGTTTCAACAGCATGACCTTCTTTAATTATTCGACCTACAGTGCTTCTAGATATACCTGTTGCTTCTGCAACTGTATCTAGCAGCTGACCTATAAATGATGAACAACATAAATTTTAATTTTGAATTTGATTTAAAAAAAAGTAATATTATTACAGGTTAAATATTATGTATCCACCTAATTTGTAAATATATTTACCTGTCACACCTTGTTCTTCAAAATAGTTATATACATTAAAAACTATTTAACGAGATTGTTCAAGAATAACTTTTCTCTTTTTCGAACAAGGGCTCACTTCCTCCAGGACAGAGTTTGTTGCCATATGAGACATTTTACCCTGTGTAAATAAATACAACTAAATTTTCAGGAATTTTATGATGAGTATATTTCTACTTACAAGAGGATGCATTCTTACTCTTGAATAGCTTTGAAAAAAAAATAATTAATAGATAAAACACAACAATAACATTACAAATAGGAAAACTCTCAATGTACGTACAACACCACTACGAAACACACCGATCAAATGCCTGGTACCGACTGACAAATGATCGATAAACGTTTGTGGCTCGTATAGTACACGGATTTATACTACTAGCTGTTTCTCTCATTTATGAGGTGGCTCTCTTTCTAATTACTAAAATGTGTTTCTGCGCCAGTCTCATCCGAAAATGATTTTACTCTATAACTTAAATTAACTTGAGGAGTACACGACAATTCTTTAAGAGGCTGTGATATTTGACTGTGTTCACTACATACAAGTCGAAACGGATGAATGTTGGCGTTTGACGTTTTAGGTCAATTACGCAAATATCCGTCTAAATTAAATTAAAATACATATCCCATCTTATTTAAACATATTTTTTTCAGTTCCGCCGCCGTACAAAAATAATGGCAAAACTACAGACGAATAAAAATGAAATCTTTCAATATAAGGTTGTGAATAATATAATATCGAAATTATTATACGCTTAAAAAAATATATATTCTAGTGACCTGAAATTTAATATGTCAATTCTCTTCAAATTTACATTTAACGTATTGCAATATTGTTGAACTTCCAGCTTGTATTACTGCTAAAATATGGTTTGCTATAAGTAAAACAGCTCCAATTAGCGAAACTACCTCGGCGAACTAATGTATAAATTACAAACAAACGGATACTTAAAACCCCAAAACTTGCTTCTTTTTAGACAAAAGAACTGCAATTAGCAAACATTCTTTTCGTTTCGTAATTACAACTGTAAATATTTAAAACCAAAGTAGGACACTTCACCTGGGTAATTAACTCAACAAGTACAACGATTTTGTAAGTTTTAAAAGTTTGTTGTCAAGAAACATTATAATTTATTTGGAAAAAAAGACGTATTTAACTGTACTTGAGAAAATTATGTTGCAAAAATTAAGTGCATTTATTTCATTTTATGAGCAAAAATTAAATTTTGAGGGATTTGTAATTTTCCAATTATTCTTTTCTACAAATGAAATAAGTTTAAAAAAGTCGAATTGTTTCGAAAATTGTAATTTTAAACAAGAAGAAGTTTTGATATCTTGATTTTTATAATAAGGTCGCACACGAATTTGTTATTTGCTAATGTAAATATATTTTTATATTTTACTTTGTTTGGCTAATCTGTAATTATTTTATTAGGCCTGATGAAGAAACAAATACAGTTTCTAAATGTTATATAGCAATAAATCGTTTTATTTGATACATTGACCCAAACTATGTTTTTATTAACATGCATTAACATGCAGATTAGAGTTAATTTGAGTCAGCACTCAAAAGAATTTTACATATATATATATATATATATATATATATATATATATATATATATATATATACCTATACAAGATGTCGCGTAAGTTATGTTCAAATTTTAGAAGTGTAAAGTAGACTTCATTTCAAGTAACAAAAACGCAAAACTTGTATATCCATTTTTATTTGTTTCAAAGTTACAGATCTATGAATGTGATTGTCAGATCATGAAATAAAATGTAATCCTAAAGTCAATACAAACTGATTTTATTTAAAAAAGTTATACGATTCAATAACGGGCCTCTGATTGTTAACGTCGCATAATAAAATGTTATCCTAAAATAAATAAACACGTGTCGTAGTTCATACAGTAATTTCTTGGAGATCTACAAAAAAGAGTACTGGAAATTGACTTATGATAAAGAAGGTTCTTACTTATTTCGTAAGTGCTGAACCATGAATATCATACAATAAACAAATGTTCAGATGACTGTTAACGTTGCATTTTTTAATAAAAGTTTGCATTACGTTTCAGTGGAGTGGACACGTTTTCTTTATTCAAAATGCCTTACCGATTTTCTTCTCAAGAGTATGCGGACATGCATTTTATGTATGGCTACTGTAACGGCAGTGCACGTCAAGCAGTTATTGAATACCGACATCGGTTTCCCGATAGGCGCATTCCTCATCATAGAACGTTTCTGGAAGTACACAGACAATTTATTTTCGACCGAGGAGTAAATTTGCCAGCAGAGTTAGAGGAAGGAGCAGTAGCTATTATTACAAGGAATCCAACTCTCAATGTACGTCGAATCGCTAGACAACTAGGAGTGCCACGGACGACAGTTTGGCGAATTTTAAAACGTGAGGGCTTATATCCATATTACTATCGCAAGGGACACGGTTTGCTTTAGACAGTCCACTATGCTCGTCTAGTTTATTCTACCTGGATATTAAGACATTTACGGCTTCATTTTAATTTCTGCAGAACAGTCCTGTTCATTTATTAAGTTCATTTATTAATAATTGCCTTACATCTCGACCTGTGTATAGTAGGATGGTCATTTTATTACTCTGGTTCTATGTATCCATAGACAATATAGATCTCTGTATTTCAATGAATTGAATATAGCTTGAGAAACGCATCACAGAAGTTAAGGTTAACTTTTAAATTAAAGGGCACTTACCGCCTCTTAGTAAGCAGAGCTACAGCACCTTAAATATTGGACATATTGGATAACTTATTTTTGAAATAAAGCAAACAGAGCAACTTTCTTTGAATATGCGCAAATAGTGTTTGAGCCTGAGCAATGTCCAGGTAATTTCAAAGCGTACGAATATTTATAGATAAGGCAATAATCTTCTCATTGTATCGTTACCATTACGCCAAAAAATTACAGAAAAAGTAGTTAATATAATAAACGAGTCCATTTCATTTTACATTTCGACGCTTAAGAAACAATACCTCTTATCTCCAAAATGACAATTTTACAGGAGACACAAAAAACCTTTTAACATATATAAATATTCAAATTCAAATTACTAGTGGTTTGTTTTTACGGATTTGAGATTTAATAATGATTTTTCAACTACAATTGCAACCTTCGGCTTCATTTTTCATTTATAAAATGGAGATACATGGTATTATTTTTTTACTGTTATAATTATTATAATGATACGAGGTATTAAGATAAAAAAAAATTATTCCAATAAAGATTTATTACGTAAATTCGTTTATTAAAACGATACAGACAAAAGACTACAAATGAATTCCTAGTTTGTAGAAAATAAATCATAACTCCTGACTTAGATGAATCACTGATGTGGAAGGCTGTCATAAAAATGATGACATTCTTTCGGTAAAACTTCTTTCAGTTGTTGAAGATGTTGCCATTTGGTGAATTTAATTTTTATCGGATTCTTATATAATTTTGGCGGAACGATGTTCGAATTAAGGTTTTCTGGTTTTCTTATTCGTTGGGGCAATTCCTTGTAGTCGTCGGAAAAAACAGACTTGTACATAATTTTACCTTCTGGTAAATATTTTAAACGTCGTATTTCATTGACTCTGAGTAAACCTGGCCTGATTGATGATACGAGTTTATTGCTGGTATAATCTGAGAAAAAATCAAATGAGAGGTACTTCACATCATAAGGTCGTGGATTTTGTCGTGTTTCTCTTGTAACAGCAACATAATCTGAAGGAAGATGGATTACTCTGTTTTTTAGTTTATTTTCAATCACTGCGTGTATGGAGTCCCACTTCATCTGAGTGTGTCCACGCTCTAAATACTTTTGCTCTATTATAATGTTGTTAGTAATCGAGAACATGAGTAGGGCACTTGAAATCACAGAGTTTCGATTCTGGTATGTGCAAGCATCTGTCCAGATCACAATTGGCTTTCCAGAATCTTTGTGCTTGCCAATGTAATCAATGAGGCAGCTAGCAAAAACAGAGGCTACAAGCTCACCTTGCGATTCATTCCACCAGTAGCAGGTAGCATCATGTGAAGTTAAATCAAATACTGTGTAGTTATGAACGCATAACTTAGTTTTATAGTATAAGGCACTGGCATTAAAAAATGGTGCCAATTTAACAGCCTGTACATCTGCAGTAAGTACAATGCACTCATCTTTCTCAGCTCTCTTCTTATCTTCATTTTTTTCACATCTTGCTTGTTCTTTTCGATCAATATGTTTTCTGTATTCTTCTTCTTTCAGATTTCCTATATTGTATTTTATGCAGATGTCACATGCATCTTTCTTGGGGTGGAATATGGAGATATTTTTTTCTGATACAACTGTATCAAACACTTGCCTACTTAAATGTGAAATTTGTCTGTCTCTACAGTACTCTACATAGTGATTGAAGAATTGTGTCATTGTAGTTAACATTGGTTCCAAATACAATTTATCAGTTTGTTTCCGGCAATAGTGAGATGGTAATTTTGGTATTGATTCCAAGTAGGTAACTAGATTATCCTTTTGTTCTTTCTTTTTAGTTTTTCTCAAGATTTCACTCCGCTCTTCATTTCTGTTCTCTCTACTCATGTGAATGCCAGCATCATCTTTTTTTTCAGTCACCCAGTTCCTAACTGACCATTCGCCCAAATCAAATGTATTTAAGAATGTTTTCTTGCAGACTTGTTTTCTGATTCCACAACTTTTCAAATGGTAAACCAAAGTTGAACTTCTTCTTGAATTATTTTCTTACGTTCTTTTTCTTGTAGCAATGTGACAGTCAACTAAGGAAGAAACAAAAACTTTTCTTTGCTCCCAATCCATATCATTCCAAAACCTTTCATATTGTGCAAATCTTTCTTCTTCATTTATTTCAAGGCAGAACCTTATACCAGACTTTTTACACATTTCTGAGTTACAAATGCCCTTCTTTTTTCTTGGACTTCTTATTTTATCCTGAAAAAACTTGTTTGTATCTCAAGGTCTTCTATATCCTAGATATTGCATTCCTTTCATTCTCAATTTTCTGTTATTGTTTATTTTCCAATTTTTCGACTCAGCTTTTTTATTTCTTTTGGGTTTGGACTTTTCTTCTTCTTGGATAATATACTCGACATTCGGTGATGACAATTGAATATCAGATATAATTTGTATTTTACTGTTGTTATGGTCAGGGGTGAGCTGTTTCACGAAACTGGACAGTGGCGGTGAATCCTCCGGATCACTATCAATCGATAATTCTTCATTATTGTTACCCTGGGCTGTATTATTAAAGTTCTCATCACAGCCATCTACTTGATTGCTGTCATGACAATACATTATTTCTTCTTGTTCGTTCTGCCCAAATTCATCTTTACTGACTTTGCCTATCTTTGTTACCAATAGATCTATGTCATCCCAAAACTCTTTATCCATTTCTAGAATAAAGCTTGATTTTTTGTTCGATCATCGCACTTTGGGCTCTCGTCTGATTGATCTAAAAGCAAATAACAGTTTGGTTAGCGCTTTGAAACGTAAGCAGAAAGAAAGTGACAATACCTTGCTGAATAACCCTATACTTATTTGTACTGCAGGTGTCCATAACTTCATCAGATATTGAGTTTGACTGACTGACTGTTGAATTGTGTTCAACTGTTTCTCCAACGTAATGTGTTTTTTCTAGAAAAAAGTAGGTACGTACCTAATTTGTAAGTAATGATTTGATATTGTCAGTAAATATTACCACGATTCAATCTCACACCATATTCATTTGTTCTAAGGGCCTCCATGATCTCGTCATCATCAAACATATTATTGTCATCGTTTTCTTCATCCATTTTCGTCACTTTCGAGAAAAATTCAAGAAACCACAACCCAAACGTGCCGATTTACACAACGATTTGATCCAGACTGACAAGAAATAACTCGTATACCCCCTCCACGTGCACCCTTTTACCGCTAGAATACCACGTATCTCCAAATTTTCTAAAGGTTATGGAGAAACGAGTAATTGTGTTGATCCTGGTGATACGAGGTATTTTATCACGTCGTATTCTAAGGTTTGCATGAATCTTGCACATATGAGCTATTGGGAACAGATCAATATAAGAGTGTTTATTGGTTTGAAGTAATAAACTCATTTTCAGTAAAAATGGAGATAAGAGGTATTGTTTCTTAAGCGTCGATTTGCATTTTATTAGTAAATATAAATATACAATGAAATTTCAAGATGTCTCTACTTCGTTAATCATCAGTATGTTCACTTATTTTGGTTTCTGTAATCAGTTCTTCATACCTTTCTGTGTTATTCCACAATTTTCTAAATGGGGGAAACCTAAAGATTTAGAAACATTGGAGTAAGCGATTTGCGGTCGTCAAAATTTTATTGTGATTTAGCTTAACACAAATCCTATAAGAACCATGCATGAAAATGTTGTAACCAATTAGTAATTTGTTGTATCGCTTCAAACCATAGCTAATTAAATTTCATTACATTTATAATTCAGTATTTACATATTTTGAAATATTGCCTATACACAAAATAATCCAAACCGTTGAGTTACTTAAGGGTTTCACTTTCTCTGTTCTCTTCCTGAAATTCTCCCCTATTACACGCACAGGCAGTAGCGCATAAACAAATATTCGAAATTTATATTAATAGAAATCGTAATTGAAATTTAGCCGAGCGAAATGTCCTTGAAAGGGTAAGCTGTAGAGACCGCAGACTTTCATGGTAAGGTGAAGGGTTTGTATGAAGTAAATGAGAAGTTTTGATACAATATAACGTTTAGTTAATAATTAATTAGGAATATTAGAGTTTTGTTGAATTTAATAGACGATAATGAATATTATGGGGAGCTGACGAATAATATCTGTGCTAGTTTATTCCTACATTTGTTTAAAATATGTTCGCAATAAGTGAGCTACTATATTATAGTTTCTGTTGAGGTCGATTTTTCTTGGAATTGAGCTTATTGATAAATTATTCTTTAAATATAAAACTTATTTAACGTTTCGACATTTATTGACTTCTTCAAAAACACATTGATTTGGATACTAGGTGTTTAAACAAAAATTAAAAATATGGTAATTATGTATGTTGTATGGTACTTACAAGTTGAATACATTTTCTACTGCTTTAGTAATTATAAAATGTACACTGAATTTTACACATATTGACTTACGAGTATACTATACATATTTGCTACATGTTGTGTTATTTTATATTTCCGTTTACCACAGCATGTGATCTCATAATTTTAACATCACACGAGTGGCTTTAAAATAGTTGAGTGATGATATTGAACTTAAAATAATCGTTATTTATAATACAGAAAAATATAATTTTGACAAATTTGCAATTTCATTACGGTCGTTTACAGCTTTTTTTTTTCTTGTTTCTTAATGTGAATTAATTCTAATACTGATCTAGCTTTGTAATTTTGCTCTGTTTGGAGTACTTTAACATCTTTGTAAATGAAGGTATAATTATTTTTGTTTTCGTAGTTTTTAGACTGTGATGTTTTTTCATATTTATGATTATTGATTCTGTCTTTTAAATATTGACTTGTTTGACCTATATAAACGCCACTGCAATCATTATATGGTATGCTATAAACTACGTGTGATTTCTTTTCCGTTGGAATAAGTAGATGCTTTTAATTGTGTTTTGGTGAAATTTAAGTTATTATGATTTTTATGAGCTATGTGTATTAGGGTGGAGCGAAAAATTTTTTTTTTCAATTTAGTTTTTCCTGTATTAAACATCGATGCTCTAAGTACTTAAATGTGCAGAGAAAAAATCTTATCTTCCTAGGTCAACGTCTTGAGGTGGCGCACAAGACTTTAATTTGTGGAACTTTATCATTTATAAAAAAGTAAACAGTGTGGTTTAAATTTGTTTTTATTCAATAAATTCAAACAGTTACAGTCTTTTATTTACCTACATAAGCATATTTAATACAAAAACAAAAATCATTCGTTAGCAAATTGTAAAGGATCTCGTTGTTGAAAACATTGAGATTTCGACGCAAACAGTGGTATGTCTTGCCTTGCTTTAATTCTAGAGCGAATGAAACGTCTCTTGCTTCTGATCCACAAACAGATATTGAAGCTTCAGTGACGAGCTTGACACACCTCTCTACTGCTTGTGTATGACAAGGAAACATCCCAAATTCACTGAAATTATTTCCCGAATGAATCAGGTTTGAAATTTCTGTATTAAAATATTTCATAGTCATTGGTGGTTCAGTTATTCTCACATTCGACCAATTTATTAACTCATAGTAATTCGTCGCATTTACTTGAAGTTGTGGAAGGCGGAACTCGCGAACTTTCTTGCTTTTAATACACACATTTTCTTTTCTTGCTTCTAATACTCTTCGGAGAGCCAATTCTCTAATTTTTGAAGTATCATCTTGAAGCATGGCCAACAGCATATTTTCTTGGTGTGCGAAGAATGAATTTCGGTTTATAGTTTTTAAAACAATACTCTTAAGGTAATCTCTTAAATATAAACTTCTCTTGACCATGTTGAAAACATGAACTGGACCATGGTTACAAGATGGCTTTGACTTTATGTCAAACCATGTTGGCGCGTATACTTTCATAATGAAAAGTGCTAGTTGCTTAAGGTTTTCTGGTGGTGTAGCCATTCCCATGTATAAGCGAAGAATCCTATTGGCGCAAGTTAGCCAGCGAGAGTGTGCTAATTTCCCAGAGTCTCTTTCAGCTAAACTTGGTGAAACTAAACCAGACGAAATGGAAGAACAAATCTCGTAAAGATATTTTTGATCAGTGCTTAGCAACTTTATATCAATATCCTGCAATTCTGCAGGAATCGCTTCAAAAGCTTGTAACTTAAAATCAAGGAACTTGAGGAGGTTTTTACCTATAGCTCCAGAAAAGCTATTAGGACCTGCTGTGTTTCCATCAAGACTTAAAAACAAATGGCGCAGTGGCAATTCATTTGCATGTAATAAGCCACAAACCATTGCAATGGTCTTTTTAAATGTGTTTCCAATAAGGCAATGACTCCATTTTTATACCCTGTGTTGACAGCCGTTCCATCACATCCGATTGCCACCAAAGATGAATTACATTTATACTTTTTATCTAATAAGGCGACAATATTCCTCATAATATTAGCTGCTTTTCCTGAATCTATTGTGAAATGTCCAATATATTCAGAATTTGGCTCAGATACCATTGAAATATGTTCTTCGGTAATAGTCTTACGCTGTGACTTATTTTCTTTTGAAGTTATAATTAAAGTTTTGTCTTTACGACCATCAAAATAAATAGAAGTCAGAGGTTTTTCATTGCTAATAGAGCTCAACTGCTTTCGAACTTTTTTCCTTTCTCGACGTATTTTACTACGATCTATTACGCTTGATGAGTTTTCCGCATCTATAATGTTTAAATCAACCATTACTGCGTTTACAACAAATGCTGCAGATCGATCTGAAACTCCAGTCCTGTCACAAGCTGTAGCAAGGGTTTACAACTTTTGTCTCATCTGCTTATTTCCCTTATGATTTTCTCTTTTGTGAACTTTTCTTTTTCCTTCATTAAAGCAAAAATCATCTTGCTCTGATTCTGATGTTTCACTTGAAGTGCTACTGCATGACCGATGTAATTGCATGTAATGACATAGACGAAGAAGTACTTGAAGTCATGTTTATAGATTTTGTTGTCAACCTATCCACACAGCCAATATACATTCTACGCTCATTTCGTTGGTCCTTTAAAAATTTTTCCTCTGCTGGAGGTATTTTTGTCACACATTTACATATGTTTCTGGACGCGCACTTACAGTTTGCGATGTCAAATAATTGTTTTTGAGATTCCTTTAAGAAATTTTGATTTTTTACATCACTGCACAGTTTCTTCATATTTTTGTATTTGTTGTAATAGGAAATCAATCTTGCTAATATTTGTTGATGACTTATTATAGGAATCGATGCCATTTTCCATATTTGTTCAATATCAGTAGCAATTATTTCACATATGCGCTTAATTGAAGGATCTTTTCGGTTGTTCAATTCAAGCATATCATTTTTTAGCCACAGGTAATATTTAATAATATCACAATGCATAGGCAACATATTAGCACTTAATGTAATTGGTTTTCCAAATACAGAGCAACACAAATCTTTCCTAGTTTTAGGCATTTTAAATCTTTCCTCAGCAATCACGTTTTAACTTTTGGTAACGAAAATTTTACGTTTGATTAAGTTTTATAAACTTTTTTAACACGTTGCACTTCTAAATACTATGAAGAAACTAAAGAAACTGTTCAAAATGAAACTTTATTTTATGCATGGGAATCCCCCAACTTTGTTTTTGAGCAATAAACTTAAGTGTTGCCAACAGTTTTATTTAATGGTAGATAAAAAAGATTTTTAAATTGTACTTTTCTGCCTTTATGTAAATTAGGTTATTTTTCAAACTTCACCCTTCATGCGCCACCTCGAAATAAAGTCGCAGAGTCTTGTTATTTTGCATAAATAGTGCTTTCTAATAGGGTCATCAATTAACAATACAGGAGTTTTCAAAATTAAAAAAAAATTTTTTTTGTTCATTTTCACTCCACCCTAATGTGTATATCATATTTTTTTAAAAAGAACTTGTTTAGTTCCTCAGATATAACACGTAGTTTATATTAATCTCTCTCGTTAATTTCGGCGATAGAATGACAGAACCAACAATAAAATTTCCAATTATTCCAGCCCACACATTAATTATATTCGTATTGAAAACGTTTTACCTTGATTGCATGCGGATTTTTAATGAATAAACGTGTTCTTTATGGAAATTAGTTACCCCTCTTCTTGTGAAAGACACTTCCTCAGTAAACAAAATGTTGATGCTAAAGTTTAAATGTTTTTCTCTTTGTCTAATAATTAACCGACCAAAACCCAGGTGTTTTTCAGGGTCATGCTTGTAGAGATCTTAAACTGGTATCTTATGTTATGTACCAACTGTTCTTTAATTACTTTATGAACGGCATCTTTATATACTCCTAGTTTCGTACATGTTTGTATGTTGCTTAGTTCTGGATCTTTTTCAATACGTTCTAAAATGTCTTCTTCAATTTCTGGAAGCTTTTCATGTAAAGGTTCCAGAAATTGAAGAAGACATTTTAGAACGTATCCACAATCAGTGGTTTTAGGAGCAAAACGACCGGTATCCCGAAGACGTCTTTCAACGGTAGCAAACGTTGCATGGCTTGGTATACGACGATTTGTAAACCTTTCGGAGTACACCCTTATACACTCTCGATTATTTCCCTGACAATATCCGTATATAAATAACGCATCGGTATTACTCTGTATTACTATATTGTACGGGCATGATAAATTAGGTGCTGGGGATTGATGAACCAATGTTATGGTTGATGTTGGCTCGTCGATCAAATGGTTGAAATGACTCGGGTTTCTGGCGGTGATGCTTAAACCCTAGTTACTAGAATCACGACTCCGATGTTGCTTCACCGTACACAGGTTGTAAGGCTGTATACACTTTACTATTTAAATACTTAGTGTCTGTTAAATGAATAAGTGTACTTTCATCTAAATATATTTATTTACACAATATACATTTATTTTGGATTTACAACGTCTTATACTAACATAAAACTGCTATTGAGACTGGTGTCTCTTGTTAAAATATGATTGTTTGACATGAATGTTATGAATATTTTAAAACTGTGTCTTGTCTGATGTTGAGTTGATGTGTTGATGTGTTTTAGTTCATACTGTTTTACGAGTAGGTAAAAATATACCACTTTTTGACGTCACAACGGGGAATTTTTGTGTGTTAATTTCGTGGAAATTTTGTCTACAAGCAACAATAATCAAAGTTTACGATAATATCTTAAAAATCTAATCTTAAATAATAATTAATAAAATATAATTACTAATTAAGTATTAGTAGGCGTCATAAACCGAAATACGTAGTTCCGGATCGTCCCTTGTTAGAGTAACAATATTTATTGTACATATATAAGAAACGAGATCTTAACAATCCGAATTACACTTTGTTCAGTAATAACCCTAGGTAATAAATAAATTTGTAAATGTAATAGATTCTTAGAACTTAAAGAAAGTTTTCACAATTTTAATGTGCTTATAAAAGTATGTTATATAGTGGTTTAAACTCGAAAATAAACGTTAAATATTTTATGACATTGGCAGTATTGTTTGAATTCTATATCCTTAAAAATATTGTGCATACAAAAAATAGTTAAAAACGGAAAACAAATTTGAAATGCGCCGATACAAATAAACGCGTTCGTAAAAAAAAATCTATTTAAAGAATATCGGATACAAATTTAAATTACCTTTCAGTAACTTATTTTTTTTGAATACTGGGAATTATTAAAATTCAAATTTCACAGAAACTAGGACAGTAATTCAGTCTTACAAAGAACATGTTTTCTGTAGTAAATAAGTTACACAATCTAAATTTCATACTAAAACCTCTTTTCTTCCATTGGCGTAGATATTTGAAATGCGCAATTATAAAAAATACCCGAGTTCTACGCCTATGGAATGATGATTGTATAAGAACATAGGATAGCCAGATCCCTATACCGGCAGTGTTGTTCGCATCGAGCCGTGACTCCGCCTCCTGTGACGCCACAAACGGACCAGTCGCACCGATAAATAGTTGAGGTCTTGGGTTGCTTGAGTTAAAGTAAAGTGTTTTAATTTAGTTTTCGCAGTTACCCTTTGTAAATTAGCGACTGAAATGCCGGGACGTCGTTGTGCGGTAGTTGGCTGTAATAACAGTCGTATTTCTACGAAAATTACCAATAGAGAAATCGTTTATCACAACTTTCCAAAGGCGACAAACTTCGTATCCGATACTGTCCGTAAAGAATGGATAAGGCGCTGCAAACGAGCAGATAAGTGGAATCCAAATACTAGCCAAATTTGCTCAATCCACTTTAATGCAAACGATTATGAACGTGATATGCGGAACGAATTATTAGGTAATAAATGTATTTATACGTTATGAGATAAATTATTCTAATACATAGTAATTATTGCTAGGGTTACCTGTACGAAAACAGCTTAAATACACTGCTGTGCCTAGTGTAAATCTTCCACAAATGTCCAAAGATATAAAGAAAGTTGCGACAAGAGGCGAAGCATATTTAAAAAGAAAAAAGGAAAATGAAAGGAAAGACGAAGTAAATAGATTGATTGCCGAACAATCGATAGCTTCATGTTTAGCGGCAAGTGAGCTGTCAACAGCGTCTTCAACAGCAGAATTTAAAACCGATAAGCCTTTAACTGTCCCAGCAGAAAATATATTATCTAAACAATATGCGGAGCTTCGTGAAAGTCACACTAAATTATCTACAGAGATGGAAATTATGAAACGCAAATTGAATTTGCAGAGAAAACAACTTTTATACTATTGAAGAAAGAACAAGCAAGATAAACCTGCACAAAAACAGGAAACGGTAAAAATACTGAGAAAACTCTTAACAGAAAATCAAATTTCTATTCTTCTAAACAAAAAGAAACGCGTTAATTGGACTACTGAAGAGATTGCAGTTGCTTTTACTATTCGTTACCTCAGCAAGAAATGCTATATATTTTTGCGAACTAAACTTAATTTTCCGTTGCCAGCGTTGTCATCTTTGAGAAAGTGGGCATCAAAAATCAGAATAACGCCGGGAGTTTTAGAAGATGTACTAACTTTTCTAAAGGTAGCAGGAGAAAATATGTCTGCAAGAGAGAAAACTGTAGTCATTTCTTTTGATGAAGTCAAAGTTAAAACCACTTTAGGTATTGTGTTGGTGAAGATCAGGTGCTAGGTCCTTACAATTTAATGCAAGTCTGTATGGTTAGAAGCTTATTTTCTACTTGGAAACAGCCTATCTATCTAGACTTTGACAAAAAGATGACAAAGGATGTGTTAATGGATCTGATCACCCGATTGCATAAAATATCATATAACTGTGTAGCAATTGTAAGTGATTGCGGAAGCAGTAATGTTGGTCTCTGGAAAGCGTTGTCCATTTACGTAAATAAGACCTATTTCGAGCATCCGCAAACCAAGAAAAATGTTTATGTTTTCGCAGATGCTCCCCATTTACTGAAACTTCTCCGTAATTGGTTTTTGGACACAGGATTTATATTGAGAAGTGCTGGAAAGAAAGAGATAAGAAAAGAACCTTTAGAAAGTTTGATAGAATTAACCAATGTAGAAGTAAATTCCTGTTATAAAATTTCTGAAAAGCATATTACAGTTGAAAAGAGTAAAAGACAAAATGTAAGACTAGCGGCTGAATTGTTATCACATAAGACCGCCCAGGCATTATTACGATACAAACCAGGCCCTGATAAAGAACTTGCTGAAGATGTCGGAATGTTCATAGACAATATTAATTCTTGGTTTGATATTTTTAATAGCCTTGTGAATAGATCTCCTGGCCCTGACCCTATGAAAGCCCCTTTTGGAATTTATTTACAGGACCAAGAACACTTAAATAAAGTTAGAGATTTAATATTTGACATGAGAGCTGAAGGAAAAAACACTTTGCAAATTTTTCAGAAAGGAATAATAATTTCTATAGAATCGTTGAAACTACTTTTACGAGATATGAAGACCGAATTTGAAGATGTACATTATATATGTACTCATAAACTTAATCAGGATTGTTTGGAGAATTTTTTCTTCCAGCTTAGATGTCGAGGGCCGAATCCATCTCCATTGGAAGCCATCAAAAGAATAAGAATGATTATTCTTGGGAAGAATCCTGGTATTTTAGAAGCACAGGTACATAAAATGTGTTTATTAATTCTTTACATATTCCTAGTATTATATAGGTACCTATCTACATAGCTATACTTTTTTTAAAGGTGAACACACAAGAAGCTGTTCCTGAAGAATATATAGTGGCCACACTTTTGGAACAAGCGAAAGTTTCACTTGAATTACCGGAAGAGAAGTTTGACAGCAATGCAACTCAAAGTAGCAATGGAAGCTCGTTTTCATCATCAGGGATTTCAGAAATATCTGATGCAAAATCACCAGAAACAACGGACGATGCATTTGAGTACATTGCTGGTTTTATAGCGAAGAAATTTAAAAACAGTCATCCCCAACTCGGCGATTAATTATACTTATAAAATTAAAGCCGATCACGCCTACAATTTACCCTCATGGGTACAACAGCTCTCTTTTGGTGGTCTTATTAAGCCCTCAACAGATTTCTTAAGTACCATTAAACAGTGGAACAAATATTTTGAGATATATCATGGCGATAATAAACTGCGGAAAGAAATACTGGTTGTTAAAAGACTAGCTTTAAAAATTAAAAAGCGAGAAAATTTGTGCTTTGTTATTATAAAATTATTTTGTAAATTAAGAACTGTTATCCGTATGAATTATTTAAATACAAAAAAAAAAACCCTTGACAATGCTAAAAAATCGAGTAAACGTAAGTTTTCTACTAGTACACCGTCAGACACTCAACGAACACTAGCTAAAAAGATGCGAAAAACCACTTTTTATTTAATTACTGCGTAATAAAACATTGCTATATACTGACTCTTTTAATTGAAAAATATATATTTTTTGCTTTGTATAGAGAATACATGCTCATTGCTCATCGGCTTTCTTTATTTATGTTTATGTACCTAATAAATGTGTTTATTTGAAGTTGGAAAAGTTTTTTTTTAAATTATAAACCAAAGTATAACCTTATGGCAATAAAAACGTGTATTATATTTATAACAGTACACTGACGGATATGTTATTATCAAATGAAATATTATATACTATAATAATAGCACTAATATAACTCGATAATTAATTGTTGTAGTAGCTAAACATATTTTATAAGGTACTTTACAGTAGTGAACGCGTTCAACCTGGTCCGTTTGTGACGTCATGGCTCCCCACTACGCAGGGAAAATATTGCGGGATCGTGCAATCCTATGTTCTTATACAATCCTTGGGAATGATGTACCTTCATGAGTTTCTTTGTCTCATAAAACTATGTCGACGTGCTATATTTGAGCAAAATTGCATAAGCTATTTTATATTTATAATAAAAGAATATTTCAGAATTGTAACTTCAACGCCATCTAGCGCCGAAACTTTGTACTAAGATAAGTTTTCCTAAATCGGCTTATTTTGGTCTAAGAAATATGTACTAGTTTTTTGTAAAGACCGTTTATAAACGCCTTGTATATTTCGAATTTTAAGTTCAATCATATAAATAGGACAGAAGTAGGTACGTAATAAAACTGCTTTCTATTGGATATGTTAAAAGTACAAACATGTTTTCCGCGTCTCTTTTCCTCCATTAAATATTTCACGTAACCTAATTTTTTAAACATCGTTTCAAGCCAATAAATTACACAAATTGCACACAATTTTACGCGTTGGAATAACTGCTAGACCTAAAACACTTTTCCAAAGTTTATCAAGAATTTATCACACATTGCCTCTGTCCGTGAAGCGGGAAAAAGAATTTCGCATTGCATCTTCTCTAAATTCCTCCGTTGTTTTTGCACGCCGTTCCGATCTGAATTCTATATTATTGTGAGTACTCTGGCTTCCGTGCGGAGACTAAATTTAGTGGTTTATAAATCATAAAATACATCCTCATCTCATGCTCAATGGTAATGAACCTGGGGAAATAAGCGGCGGAATAAAATTATGTCTGCAATAGCTGATTAAATTATGCGGTTTGGAGGCACTCCGGCGATTTATCAGGGAGCACATGGCGGATGGAGGAGGAAAAAATTCAAGAACTGCGGAATAAACTTAAAGCCAAGTTGGTAGACCTGCTTAGATATTTATTAACATACAAAATTAAATGCGTCCTGCGTGTATAAATATTTATGTCAGAAGCTTTAGAAAATTTTAATATTAAATCGTTTAGGTACTAAATCAATATATTTTTCATACGTTCTATGCACTGCTGAGGTTTCCCAAATTATATTCCAATTTTCTTCAAGGACACATATATTTAAAGTGCTTTGCTGGCTCTTTAGACCTAGGGCACTTCTTTTGTATCTTATACTTTTTTGTAAAAATAATAATACATTTCTAAAATCACATTGCAATACTTAATGTTTTAATAATTATTTTGCATCTTTGTACAATGAATTACTTTTGTTAGATTGGCCTCTTTTTATCTGTGTATTATAACCAGAGAGAGGACAGAAGCAATTTAATGACCAATTGACCCGATAAAAAGTTGTGGCGGTATCAGGTATTGTATGCATGTTATAACAGACCCACTATTTGCTTGCTTGATTGCATTTGTTGAGCAGATGTTGTTATTTCCGTCGTTATGAATAGTACATTGTGTGTATTCCTTCATAAATTTAATTCAACAGTGGCATGTAAGACGGAATATACATTTATACATTAGTTCGTTAGACTTCGTTGAAATAATCGCTTAAAAACTTATATCCGCTAATTTCCAATGTATATTCTCGTGTTTACATGCTGTTATACATGCATATGCATATATGTATTTATTGTTCTTGAGATAGTATATTTTCTATTCTCTTCTATAAGGGATTGTTTCTGGTTTCGTTTCTATCAGTGTTATTTGGTTACAACGTTTAGTATTTGAAAACATTCGTTTTATATTGTTATATTGTATATTTATCCTATATTTTTTTATAAATATTAAGTTTAATTTACTATCTTATTTTTGGATTAATTTTCGTTTCTTCTTTTTAGTCCATTTCCTTCTGTTCTTAGTATTTCTCTTTATTTTCATTAACTATAGAGAATTCTCGTAGGGCAACCATGGTAGGGTGGATTAGAGACCATACAGATTGATTGCATATTCGTAATGATACCGAAATATATTGCAGCAAAGACGCCACTAAACATGTTAAAATCAATTGTCTACATTAAATCATTAAATTAACCAGATGTTGGTTTCACATCAACCTTTTTACTTAACTCTGTAATTGAACTCCTGTTGAAGTAACGATTGGTTATGAAATGTAGAGTGAGCTTTTTTTGTTTTGACAAACCGCTTACCCGTTTAATTAATATTTATTATTACAGTACGGCGATAATTCTTACAAGTCAATTGTCTGATGGGTTTTTACCAAGATATTAGTCAGACTTATGGCAACAGCACAGCAATATTAATGAAAAACTGGGCAACGTTTAACACCGAATTAGCAAAGTATCAAAACCGAAGAACGTTTTTGATAAGATGTCGAAGATTGAAGATCCTACCTAAACATGTTAAGGATGGGGCGATTAGTATAGGCAAATTGCTTACCACCAATAATACCAGGTTAGCTCAAGAAATTGGTAACTTCCTGAACAGGTTGAAAAGGAAACAACCTCTTTCCATTAAAATTAAGATTACTTGTGATTGAAAAAGGTTGACGTGAAACCAACATGTGGTTAACTTAATGTTTGAATGTAGAAAATTGATTTAAACATGTTTAGTGTCGTCTTTCCCAAATTTTAACTCTATAATTGTAATTAATTCCTGATGAAGTAACGAATGGTTATGAAATATAGGGTGAAATAAATGAGTTTTTTTTATTTGACAGACCGCTTATCCGTTTAATTAATATTTACTATATATATATGATAAATTCAATTTGTTGGCGATTTAAGCTCTGGCTTTACTTCAAAATATATATATTTAAAACAATCCTACATGTTTCGGCAAATGATGCCTTTTTCAAGGAATATAAAATATAAATGACAGTATATTAATATCATACATTTGCAGTTGCTATGGATAAAATTATTCAAAGATACATTCCAATTGAATAATAATAAATCATGCCTTAGTATTCTAAAATAGATAGACAACAAAAACAGGGAAACGCAAGATATGAGTTATTATTATGTATGCGACTGTGGAGCATCATAAGATGTAAAGCTGTCGGCATTCGCCTTAAACGAGAAGGAAAACCACGAAAACCTACTCGGACAGCCAGACAGGAATCAAAACACGGAACTGCATGATAAGCAAATATATAGATATTTAAATGACTTAAGATATATAATTATATAACAGCAACATATATTATGATGGTAAATTGCAGATCGTACTTATAGTATATACTGCTTAAATTTTTTATATCACTTCTGTTGTTAATTGAATTTTTTCCTGTTTAATACTAATCATTTCTTTAATTTCTCTTTCCATTGTGTGTTGTTCTTTATCAATTATCTTATCTGTGTGTTTTCAAAATCGAAATACTTATACGTCATACTTATAAGTATGACATTAATACACTATCATTTATATTTTAAATTCTTTGAAAAGGCCATCATATGCCGAAATATGTAAGATTATTTTAAATATATAAATTTTGAAGTAAAACCAGATATTAAATCGCCAACTAATTGAATCTACCATAAAATACAAAGGTCACGAAATAATTATCTTTATATATTTATATGCGCATTAATGGAAAATACAACGCAATTCTTTTACCGAATGACATTAATTTAATATTGAATTTGCGTTTCCAAAACAAACTACATCTTAACTTTTAAGTTTTAATTAGAACATCAATAATGACCATTTACCATCTAATATGCCAGTCGAAGGTTTAGAGATGTTACTTGATAGTGATTTAACATTTGTCAATTTTGTTATTGGTATGTGTAAATCTGCTACAGCAACTTTCGATTTTTTATGAGTACTTCCAAATATCTTTCGAACAAGTAAACGACTGAATATCTACCGTTACCTATTTCGAAGTGAACTTGAATAATATGCTTCAATATTTTGGCATTCTATATACATTCATCATAGGGTGTGAGTGAAGATTATGCAGCGGCAGGCTTTAAAATTCCTGAGATATAAAAACAGGTGGAGAATAGAAATAGAAGTATTTTCATAAGATCATATAATCAAAGAAGCTTATGACTATACTCTTTAGAAAGCTTCTAGTGAAACTGGTAGCATTATCAATAAAGCGTCAAAAAAAAACACTTTAACCACGGCTAAATTACAAGAAAGATTTCTTAATGGAAGCGGCTGCGGAGGCCTATATTCAAAGAAAATTCTTTAATTTTAAATATTTAGAAAGCTTATACGGGACCTGATTATGAATTATCATGCATTATCAATGATGCATGAAAAAAATCTTTAACCGCGGTTAAATTCAAAGAAAGATTTTTTAATGGAAAGCAGCGGCTATATTGGAACAAAAATAGTGGTGTTAACTTAATTAATACAGTCCTTGGTTTTACCAAAATAATTAAAGTAGTGACATGCAGGTATTTATTTAAAATTTCGACCGCCTTAACGGAAATCCCTTCGACAAACTAAACTTAATTTAAATTTATAAGCATAAGGAACACATCGTCGATGTCGAAATAAGTAGTCTGTTGGTACAATGCATCGTTATTATTCGTCATTCATCCGTACGACGACCACAACAACGGGACGAAGCAATAACAGTTTTCAACAGGGAAGTATCGACCTTTCGCTATATCCATCTCGCTCTTTTCGAATCCCCCAAATAGTAATAATTCTATCAGCGGCGCCGCAGAGTCGATGCCCGTCTAGTTACTCTAGTTTCCAGAGCAATTCGTAAAAGTGCACAGCAATAAAACTCTGCGAGTACGGGGCGAAAAGAAAATAAAGAATAACCTTATCGCATGAGGTGCATCTTCCTCCATGCATATTTATCACGCATGAGACTGTGTTAAGTGTTTCAGGTACGACGGCGAGAATTGCGAAATGAAAATGCAACGAACCTTTGGTGAATTGGCGTGTGCATATATGTAGAGTTCGTTTAAGAATAACGTATGACGGGGAATAAACGAATTTGGGTCAATCGTCGAGATTGTTAATTGTTACCTGCATGTTTTTTATCTTTAACGCTTGCTCGGCTCGTTTATTCTATTTAGTTATAGATTTCAGCAGTTTACCCCGTTCGCGATATCAGCTAATAAACAACTTTAACTTGATTCGATATTTAACACTTTAGTAGTTAGCAGTTAACTGCAGTGATTTATTCTAAAGAGATACCCGATCAGCATGGAGGAAACATAAAAAAACCTGCGGAATGGGCAAAATTTTCAATCGATAACAGAATGAGAGCGGGTTGATATTTCTTGTTTAAAAACCTAATTAATTTACTGTTTATAACACGCCCGTGTCAAATTAATTTTATCATAAATACAAGGTAGGGGGGGGGGGGGTACAAAAGTCCCGCTACCATTTTGATTGCCTATAACTTTGTTGAAAGAAAAGATAAGTAAGTTTGGTTTTCATAAAAAGTTTATTCGCTCTTTACATTTTTTTTCGTTATGATTGGAAAATTATATCGGCTAAATGGTGACCGCGATTCGCTATGCAACTTACGGCTCTTTTTAAGGCATTTTTCATGACATCCTGTAACATCTCAGGCTGAATTTCTTCAATTTCTTGACGAATATTCTCTTTAAGATGTTGAATCGTTTGGGGCTTATTCACATAA
This sequence comes from Melolontha melolontha, assembly GCA_935421215.2. Classification (NCBI taxonomy): domain Eukaryota; kingdom Metazoa; phylum Arthropoda; class Insecta; order Coleoptera; family Scarabaeidae; genus Melolontha; species Melolontha melolontha. The sequence continues at coordinate 14,110,389 of OW285242.1, read as the reverse complement.
ACTTTTGATTTTAAAAAACCCCATAAGAAAAAGTCAGGTGCAGCTAAATCCGGAGATCTGGCTGGCCATGCTAAATGGCCATTTCGTGGAAATTAGTCTTCGTGGAAAAACGTCATTCAATAATTGAATTGTTGAACGAGCTGTGTGTGCTGTGGCCCCATCCTGCTGAAACCACATTTCCTCTTGTCCTTGCTCTTCCATTTCAGGCACAAGAACATTTCGAATCATGTCTTGGTAACGTTCAGCAGTAACAGTAACTCCAACACCTTCGTCAGTTTCAAAGAAATAGGGACCAATGATGTTTCCAGCATGAATACCACACCATACAGTTATTTTTTGTGGATGCAATGACGTTTCATGAATTAGTTAAGGATTCTGTGTCCGCCAAAACCGACTGTTCTGTTTATTGACGTGGCCACTGAGAAGAAAATGGGCTTCATCGCTCATTATCAATTTAGACGAAAAATCTTCAATTTCATCAGACAGCCTTAGGATTGCATTACTGTACTCAACTCGTTGATCATGATCTCTCGGTAGCAATTTATGGAATAATTGAATTTTGTACGGGAACATTTTCAAATCAGTTTTCAAAATTCGCCTTAAACTGCTTGCAGACATGTGTAAATGGGCACCACGTCTCCTAATTGATGTTTCTGGAGATTCTGCAACACTATCGCGCACCAGAGCCACATTTTCAGCGTTACGAGACGTCCGTTGTCTTCCAGAACGAGGCCTGTCTGCTGTCGTACCGTACTGTCGAAAATTCACATGTAAACGATAAATTGTGGTTTTGTGAGGCACTGGACGATTAGGATATTTTTGACGCAATTTCCGCTGAGTGGCAATAATGGAACGATTATTTTCAATAAATATTGTCACTATTTCTGCTCGTTCTTGTGACGTATATTTATCCATAATAAAATTTGGACGTCTACACAACACAATGGTTAAAGCTAAACTGAACTAAACGTCACATAACCAAGATGGTGCGCAATCAAAATGGTAGCGGGACTTTTTAAATGATGATTTAATTCTTGATAATAATAATAATAATACCCAATGTGTAGTGAGGTGTTGTGTATGGGGAAATCATCGGTCCGTATTTTTTAATGCAAATGTAAATCAACATAGGTATTTGGAGATGCTTCAAAATTTGCTACTGCCTGCAGTAGGAGATGAACCTAACTTTCAAAGTGTATATTTTCAACAAGATGGATGCCCTGTTCACTCGACAGTGTTGGTAAGAAATTATCTGCAAGGACATTTTGGAAACAGATGGATAGGTCGTTACGGACCCGTCAATTGGCCGGCCCATTGGATTTCTTTTTATGGTGATATGGATAACAATATCGAAATTTTAAAATAAAAATTACGGAAGCGATAAATTCTGTCACTGAAGATATGATCCACAATGTTTATAAAGAATATTTAGAATAGCTGAAAGGTGTGTAGAGGTTGGAGGATACCCTATTGAATAAAATAAAATGTTTTTCTTTAGCTCAAGTGTGTTTCTATAAATTTCTCAGCGGCCAAAAAAATATTTAGATTTTTGTTTCAGATTAGGTGGTTTTGAGACGAGCAAAAAATTTTATAAAGAATTCCTGCCCGCGTGCCGTATGCGGCCCACTGTCGATATTTATGCGGCTCGCCAACTAATTTTAAAAATTGTTGGAAAAACTACAAAGTAGGTAAAAATCCATTCAAATCAATATTTCTTAACTTTTTATTTTATTCTAACTTTTGTAATTGTTTGTAAGATATGTATCTTTAAGTACCTACTACTTTCTTGTTCAGGTTTACTACGTAGGACAGGTATGCTCCTCGTCGTTCCAAGCATATTGTTACGACACTAGAAATCTGTCGAACCAACTAGATTACTCGAACATTCGCGAAACACGTCGGTATTATCCCAGAACAATGTGGTAGGTTCTCGATGTTAGGTAACTCGTATAAATACAACGCATCGCCCGCTATCGGGGCAGTTAAGTTTTAACTACGGACAAGCGAACGTTATATTGTTTGAATTGTAATCTGTGAAGAATAAATATTTCGTCGTTCGAACTTGGCATCTACCTACGTAACAATATAATATCAATTTTGATATGGATAAACCAGGCCCCAGTAAAAAACGTAGTCGTAAGGTTGAAGATGAAAATCGACAGTTTCAAAATATTTGGACCGAAAAATCCTTTTTTATTTCATCGCACAGTAAAAGTGTCTGTTTAATATGCAAGAGTAGTGTTTCTATTACGAAGGGATATAATGTGAAAATGCATTATGAAACCCAGCATCATACTTTTACCAAATTAACGGCGAAAATCGAACGCAAAAAATTTCCACTTTACAAAGGGAACTAATAGGCCAGCAAGCTATGTTTACAAAACCAATTCAAGATGCTGAAACAGCTACTGAAGTTAGCTTTGAAATATCTCGGATAATAGCGAAAACTTGTGGGCCTTTTAAAGATGGTGAGTTTGTTAAGCAGTGTTTAGATATCGCCGCAAAAAAAATGTGTCCGAAGGATGCAAAGAGGTTTGAGAATTTTCTCAAACCTCTAAACATCTAAATCGGATGACTGTTCAAAGAAGACTTACCACATTAGCAGAAGCACATTATAGAAGAGCAATTAGCTACGAATTCGAAAAGTTTTGAGTATTTTTCTATAGCACTCGACGAATCTACAGATATAAGTTCCACTGCTCAACTCTTAATATTTTTACGAGGTGTAACGCAAAATTTTGAAGTGAGTGAAGAACTGATTGGTATGAGTCCTTTGACAAGTCAAACCAAGGGGAGTGACATGCTCAAAGCTCTTCTGGAAAAATGTTCTATAATGGATTTGGATTCAACGAAATTATCTGGAATTACAACTGACGGAGCACCTTCAATGGTTGGAAATAAATCTGGGATAATAACTATGTTAAAAGAGTATTTACAAACTAAAAACATAGATACCAAGGAATTAATGCAGTTTCATTGCATTATACATCAAGAGGCCCCCTGTTCAAAATTGTTGGGATTTGAAAATGTGATGAAAGTTGTAGTACTTACTGTAAACTTTACAAAATCACGAATTTTCAATCGCCGACAATTCACACAATTTCTCGAGGATATTGAAAGCGAATATGGTGATCTCCTGTTTTACACTGAAGTAAGGTGGCTAAGTCGTGGGTTGTCACTAGAGCGGTTTCTTAACTTGATTGAAGAAATCAAAATATTTCTGGCGGAAAAGAAAGAGGACGTCTCCGAACTCAACAACCCTGATTGGCTGTGGGACTTAGCGTTTCTTGTAGACATCACAAATCACTTGAATGTCGTAAATACGCGACTCCAAGGCAACGATCAATTGATTTCCCAGTTATACTCTCATGTTTCGTCCTTTCAATGCAAATTGAGTCTTTTCAGGACACAAATCAATTCAGCCAATTACAGCCATTTTCCGAACTACAAAAAAATTATGGAAAAATTCAATAAAACTGATGTCAATTTCGTTTATGTTGAAAAAATTGATATTTTAATACAAGCTTTTCATGATCGTTTTCTAGACTTCAAAAAAGTTAAACCTCTATTAGACATTTTCAGCAATCCTGTCAACATTTCACCCGAAAATGCCCCGGAATCAATACAGCTGGAATTGATAGACATGCAAAATGATGATAATTTACGAAACAAGTTTAATGAAGGTAATTTACTCAACTTTTACCGTTGCGTTGACAAAACCGATTATAAAGAGTTGCGAATAAATGCATTGAAATGCGCAAGCTTATTTGGATCGACGTATATTTGTTAGCAAACGTTTTCAGTGATGAAACTTAACAAAACAAAAAATCGAAACCGTCTGGCAAATGAAAATCTGGAAGCAATTTTACGTTTGGCGACAAGTAATGTGGAGCCAAACAAAAACAAAATTGTTAGGTCAATGCAATTTCATGAATCAAAATAATAAAACATGAAATATTACATTGTAATGATTAGATTACATTACGATTACATAATTACAACAAACATTTTTGAATGTTATTTTATTTTTATCATTTGTAGTAGTTCATACTATTTAAAAATACAAATTTTTGTGTTAATAATTATTCTTTGTAGTGGCCCGTCCTTAGCTTATAATTTTCCCGAGTGGCCTCTGTTCCCTATAAGTCTGTGCGTTCCTGCTGTATAGTATTATAGACACGTTTCAGGATTAGTTATCCTAAAATAAATAAATAAACAAACGTTTGCATAATGCTTGCACATATAAACATATTATCTGTACCTAAATTAGAACACATTTTCCACAGAAAATAACTTTCATTGTGAGTTGCCGTTTAAACAAAACTCCTTTTTATGAATTAACCTAATTTCATTAGTGTAACACACCCTCAAAGAATACATAATCATTTAATGAACAGTACAAAGCTAGAATGGATATTCTATTATCCTAGGTTTTAAATACAACGAACATTTTTTTGAACATTTACCTTGTACGTAAATCAACCTAAAATGAAACGAAACATAAATTAAAAGTATGTAATATATAATTGCAACAACTTTAGTAAAGTTATATATAACTGGAATAAGAATAGTATTGGCAGAAGGAATTTAATAACAAGTTCAATGAGAATGAAAAGTAGTAGGAAACAGGCACAGAGAAGCTGTTATAGAAAGAAGTTAAACATAAAGTGATATAAAATCCAAAAATTAAGGATCACAAGAAAGGAAGATTAAATATTTAAGAGAATACACTCACTATTGTATTTATTCAAGGTAGGATCGAAGAAAAGACAACATATACGATACAAATTTTATTAAAAGAATTTAAATAACACTGAGATATTTGAAAGATGACGTTTTTGAAGTAATTTCGACAATGTGTCAAAAGCCAAGTGACAGGAACATTATTAAAATAGCGGGTTACATTATTTATAAGTTATGTTAGATTAGTAAATGGACTAAACAGATTTAATAAGCGATGAGCCACCACCAGAAAAAACGCAAACGTCCAAATAACAGCAGATTTAATCATCGAATTTCGGCTTTAGAGGTGTGTTAGAGGTGATGTTATTCTAAATTGTGCAAAAGATCGATTTCATTTTAAAGAGCATCTAGTAGTGGCATCACTTTTTTTTAGGATTGCTTTGGAGATTATTGCAGTAAAGTTCCTGAGGACAAACTCACTTCCGCATGCTCCTATTATCCCACCCTTGATAAAGAAAGATTACGAACTGAATTGTCTGTTATTTACTCAAGAACTGATTGTAGATCTTTAAAAGGCGTCCTACCTCTTCTAAAATTTTTAATAAAAACAATCTGGGAGATACGTTGAAGGAGACTAGAAAATTATTAGAAATTGTAATAACAACTCCCATAACAACATCAGAGGCCGAACGATGCTTTTCAACACTAAATCGAATTAAGACGTTTCTCAGAAATTCAATGACCGAAGATCGTTTAACATCTCTTTCCATGCTATCTATCGAAAAAAAGTTTATCTCCGAAATAGACAATTTTAATGACAAAGTGATAACAAAATTTGCAAATCGAAAAGAACGTAGAATAGATTTAATTTATAAGAAATAATTTGTTAGTAAAGTAGTGCTTAGTGACTCTTATTTTTTTGTGTGACAATTGACAATCGTTCCAGAAATACATTACTTCAGTGCGGAAGGCGAAGAAAGCACGATAAGATCGATGGGAGACAACCTCTTACTGCCCGTGCAAGGTAAATTTTTTTGTAAAACTTGCAGAACACCTTAAAATTTTTAGCACGAGCCGCCACTGAACTTTACTAAAGAACATATTTGTAACGGATACGCTTATGTATCAACATGTACGTTAATCTCTCTGAGCGATGTTCTTTATGAAGGGAATAACCACAACAGACTGTAAGTTCTATTATGTAGTGCTTTTAGAGATTTGCATCGCTTGACATGAAACAACTATCTGTGCTGTATTCTCTTTTGTTAGTCGGCAAAACAGCTTACGGAGTTATAGACTAGACGACCGGAGTTTTATATCATAAGAAGGTATGAATAAAATTACTTTCTAGTAATGAATGGAAGTTGTTTTAATAAAACGAGTTTATAATTTATTTCAAGAATTAATTTATGGCAATGTAATTCTTTTCTAAACGAATATTATTATATTATGCTGCGTTTATTTAGGGAATTATAGTATTTTGTTAAAATGAACAACAAAAATATCTAATATGCAGGTCTTAGTGGTCATCAACAATAGTAAATACAGTACTTCGAAGTAACTGAGGAGATGGACAATTGCTATAATAAATTCCTAGAAATTCTAATGAATATTATAGAAAAATATTCAAAGAGAAACGTTATTGAAGTTTCAGGAAATACAGGAAAATGCTGGCTGACAGAAAATATTAAAATGTTGTCAAAAATTAAGAGACAACTTTACGAAGCTATGATAAGTAATAGAATACAAAAAACAGTGTACACCGACTACTGTAAGCTATTGCGGTGGGAAATTCAAGCCTCGAAGAAGAAAACATATTCAGAATACATAATAAATTCAAACATTAAAGCAAAAGCAACGTGGGATGTAGTAAAGAATATAAATGGTATAAAAAAGAAAATGGGTTTTAATATACAAAAATTCTGTAATAGTAATAAAAGTACAGAAGAAGTATTAACAGATCTAAATGAATATTTTATGAACGTTTGTGCAAATATAAACAATAATAATTGTGGACCTATGTATAAAAACATCAAACACATTTCTGAGACATGTTCGCTTCATTTTACAGATCTCGGCGAAATAAAACAAACAATTTACAGTTTGAATGATACAAAATCTGTAGGAGATGACGAAGTACCTACTACTCTTATAAAATACTGTGCAGAGAGTCTAGCAGTACCGCTGCAACATATAGCAAATCTCTCTTTCTTTAAAGGGTCATTACCCAGATAAGATAAAATCTAGCATAATAAAACCAGTGTATAAAAAGGGTGATAGGTCGGTATTTGATAATTACCGTGCTATAGCGTTGGTCTAAAACTTATCAAAAATTCTAGAGAAGCTTATGTTTTCCAGAATGACAAATTTCATTAATAAACATGGAATATTAAATAACACACAGAATGGATTTATAAAAGGCCGATCAACATCAAGGGCCATGTTCCAGTTACTGGAAGAGATTTCGAATGGATTGAGTAGTGGAGAGACAACTTATCTGTATGTTCATGGACTTGTCAAAGGCATTTGATAGCGTGGATCATGGAGTGCTTCTTGATAAGTTGGAGATCATGGGTTTTCGTAGAAGTGGATTGGTTCATATCTTTCGGGTAGGAGGCAGTGTGTCAGTGCCAATAAAATTTCTGGACAAGAGGTACGATCTGAATGGGGCAATGTTCGTTATGGCGTGCCACAGGGATTAATTTTAGGTCCATTATTGTTCCTTTTGTATGTAAATGACCTTCCAGCAGTAGCTACATGCCCAACTATACAATTTGCCGATGATTCTTCATCAGTAGTAAAAGCAAAAACAGAAGAAAATGCTGCTGAATTGTTAACGACGCACTTGTCATGTTTTGAGGATTGGTTTACAAGAAACAATTTAAAAATGAATGTAAGTAAAACGAATCTAATAAGATTTCGTGCCAAAAGAATGGAAATTGATATCGGATACAGGGATGTGCAACTTGCCTTTGGCGAGGAGACCGACTTCTTGGGATGGACCTTGGATTTCCAACTATCATGGAAGGCGTACGTCGAACGGCTGGCAGTTAAATTGAGTGGTTTTTGTTACGCTCTGGGAGTGGTTTCGCGTAGTGTTAGTGCTGATGCCGCGGTGAGTGCATATTATGCCTACGTGCATTCTAGACTTGCATATGGTGTTATCTTTTGGGGAAATTTAGTTGATGTGGGACGAATTTTCGTAATTCAAAAGGCATGTATTAGATCTATATTTAACATCAACCCACGGGATACTTGTAGGAACACTTTTAGGGATCAAAAAATACTTACCCTACCCGCGGTATACATTTTGCAGTGCGCATTGTTTGTCAAAATGTATTATTCTTATTTTTTTGCTAAATATGAACTCAAGCATAGTTATAGTACAATAGGGACTTCTGTGTCATATTTGTGTCATCCACGTTCTCATTTGACAAAAATACAAAGAAATATACTCCACCAGTGTATCAAAATATACAACCACTTGCCAGAGACTTTAAAATCATTGTCAACAAAACAATTCAAATACCGACTCAAGGAACTATTAATAAACAAAGTGTTGTATAAAGTTGAAGATTTTTTTTTTAGAAAGAATTATGTAATAGGTGCTATAGACTTGAAAATCTTTTAATTATATGTTTATTATTTTATATATACAGATTTTGTATTTTATTTATGCATATGTGACGTTTCGTATACATTTTGTGTGTCTTAACGAATAAAGGTATATTATTATTCGCGTCTCCTGTATTTGCGAATTCGCTTATTCGCGATTCTGTTTTTGATGACGTTTCTCGTTATACACACTCCGTATACACGGTTCAGTGTAGTTAGTCCCCTAATGTTGGTATTGCAATTGTTCATTTATTTCTTTAAAAGTTTACAAACCGTATTTGGCTCTTATGCTTTGGCTATACGCAATATGTTGGTGTGTATTTTGTGTCGATTACCCACATATACATAAATACCTGTAGTTTATACGTACATACAGCTCTCATTATAAGTTGGCGAATGGTGGAAAGTGATTTCGCCCAGATAGAGTGCATATATCATTCGCTATGGAGTAACTGAATCAAACAGGTGAGTGATACATTTCCTAAATATATTTACGGTGTATCCCCACCGCTAGCCAACTTATACTGCGAGAGCTGTACACACCTGTTATTTTTGTACCCCGATATTTTCGCGACTTCAATGTTGGCGGTGTTTTCGTGGAACGCATATAGCCGCATATTCCGCGAATAGCGACGTCCATTATATGTCTTTCGTTATCGTTGCAAATAGGAAGGGTATTAAGATATTCACTTTTTTGCCGATAAAAAGTTTTAAAAATGATATTTAAATAATTTACAACAGCTTATGGTGGTTTTATGCAGTTGACAATTTATAACTATTGTTTTATAGTGTTGTATATTGTTGCAGGTAGAATAAAACCATTTTACCAACAGCCGAGGCAACTTCATTAAGCTATTAGTCTAATACATTTCATACTTGCTTTAATGTTGTCACAATTTCTAATAATCATGTGACATTTTTAGATTTTTAATTTTTAAAGCTAAAATTCACTGACGTTCTTCTTAAATATTTAAAAAGAAACTAGGAGTTAGTAAAACCTTAAAGGAAATAATCGATATATTAATATTACAAATTTATTATTTTACCACAAATATCGCACAACACTGCGCAATATTTCTGCATTATAGGATAAACCTAAATTCCATATGTTTATATCTAATATCGAATTTTCAAAAAATCATAGCCTGCTACGATTTATTCTACACGCCTGTATATAAACAGGATGGCTTATTATTAGAGCAGACCAATTCCCGTGCGCGCTAAGAGTGCCGGTATGGGAGTGTAATTCGTAATATATTAAAATATGCGATAGAATAGGGACGCAACATGAGCTTGTTACCGATATAAGTATAGAAGAAGAGACATTTATTCTATCAGAAATAATTAAATATACATTTGGTTTTCTGCTATTAAAGTAATATGCATAAACACACGAAAAATAAGAATAGTACATATTATAGCAGCATTGTATCTACCTATAAATAAAATGGAAAATGTATGAAATCAGTGATTGTGTGCACGACAGAGGATTTAAAAAAACACTTACCGTTTTAAGCGTCTTCCAAAGATTGACAAACTGGAGAAACTCGATTGTATATTTTTAACATCAGGTGCGTTTCAAAGGTTATTTCTGAAAAACATGTCCGCCGTGAGGAAAAAATACGTTTATATTCGGAAAACGAGCGTTCTACATTTATCTAGTGATGTTATATTCGCATAATCAAAATACTTTGTTAAGCAACTTAACGCATCTGTAGACGTGCCCTCACAAATACGTGTTAAGGTGTCAAAATCTGCATTTTTGTCTAAAAGACTTTCAAATTTGATTAGAACACTTTCACTTTTTGCGTCTTCTACAGCACACAGTTGTGCGTGAACATCTTTAACGAATTGCAGTGATTCCTCTAACGACAGCGACGAATTTTCTAATTTTGTTATTGCTTCTTCTAATCCCAAGTAATTCTTTGTAAATCCATTTTAATCTGAGCATGTTGAAATTTCTTTTGGCTTTTATTGATAGTTGCACTTTCTTTCGGATCAAATGGTAAAACCACGTCCTTAATTTTTTCAAAATTTTCATGATAGTAAAACCCCACCCGTAACCATGTACCCCAACGTGTCAGAATCGGCTGTTGTGGCTCAGGGGTATGGGTACACAATTCGTGAAATTTCCGAATACGTTTTGGAGATTTCAGGAATACTGCCTTTGTACTCGATATTAAAGCATCTACCTCTGGATAACATCTACGAACCTGTTCTGCCACAAGGTGTAGAGCATGGTGTTTGCGAGTAATATGTAACAAGTTTGGACAATATTTGCAAAGAGACCGGCCTACAGAACACATGGTTGCGGCACCATCGGTCATAAACATTAATACTTGGTCTTTCGAAAGTTTAAATTTTTCCAGAGTATCTAATAGCACCTCTGAAATTTGTGCGGCATTACATTGTTCTAGTCGTCTGGATGCTAATAATTGAAGACGTTGGTTGATGTGGTTCCATACTACGCGCCATCACATTAACTACAGATTGTTTTTTGCTGTCAGTTGTTTCGCCCACACATAACCACAGTTTTTTATTTTTCAGTTCGGCTTTGATTTTATTTTCAAACTGTTTACGCGCCGATGGTAAATTCCTTCGTAACGTTGTCGTGCTCGGTAATGTTTGATTCGCGTATTTATTCCAAAATGAAATAAATGAATCATTACTTAACAAGGTAAACGGCAGTGTACACACAATCATAGTTACACATACTTCATGTATAAACTGCTGTCGATGAATTTTGTTATTATTGTGCTTCGAACTGCTTACGTGTTCTTTACAATGTGTTTTTGACCAACCCATTAGATATAGATTGCACACTAATCATTTAATTTTTGAGCCATCGTATATTAAGTCAGGGAAATCCATAATAAACTTATTCACTTCGTCTGACAACGGTCGTTCTCTCGATTTATGTGTCGACGACATTTTATTACGTATGCTTACACTTACATGCAGTCTAAGCAAGTACCAATCACATACTGAATGCTTTTTATTAGTTCTGATGCAATACAATCATCCTCACATCGGCGCACATGGCGCGCACGGAAATTGGTCTGTTCTACTTATTATACACGCGTATAAAACCTTAAATAATAGCGAAGATTCTGTTATTATTTCAATTTACGTTAGTTCCACAGTGGCAAACGTATTGCTGTATGTAACATTTAAAATTTTATGTTTCTCTTTTTTATTTTCATTTCTTTTATTGGTCTTGGGTTAAACTACTCCATCCTGCGGTGGTACATAAAACTTTGAAACGAAGATTTTGTGTCCTGTATTTATATTGAATCCTAGACGCACGATAAACTCAGTGGGTCAGAAGAGTAAACACAAACATCGAGAAATACGTGAGTAGTTATTTGGTCGCAAATCGAATATTTATACTTCCATTACTTGAAAGTTTACTGTTCAAAGTTATAATAGCACAGGTAAAGTACAAACAATGTTACCGAAAGATGTAAGTAACTCAAATATTCTTATATCGCATTATCATAGGAGTTATCGGGTTGGATAATATTTAACTTCTCGATTACTTCGTCCTAGGTCGCAATATATTTCAAATGGAGAATGTAGCAGGAGTTTGCAAAATTTATGAAGGATATAATACAGCGCATATGTTTCTTTTGTAAACGGTTTTATTTTTATTTATGGAATCCGTATGTTTTGACCGAGAAAACCATGAATCAAAAAGAATCAGTTAATTTAATTTAATGTTAAAGTGAACGAAAGTTCGATCTAATATATAAAAATGAATGAGTGTTCATTCGTATAGGCTCCTATAGAAACTTAAACTTTGGTAAATTGTTTTCGTGGCGCCAATGGTTTCAGTATAATAAAAGTGACTGGGGTTCAGAAAAATTCGAAGTCAAACTAATCCTTGAAAATTCGAAATCATGCCTGAGATAGAGTACGGTAGAATGATACATTTACCAAACACAATTTTATAGACTTATAGTATGCAAATTGTCAGTTTATGTCAAAGAATATTCCATTAAAATCAGGGGGTGTCTACTTAAATAGCCGGAATTTGCACAGTGTTTCAAAAATATTAGTTGTAAGCTACGCCGTAGATGGTAGACGAGTTTTGTAGTGACATTTTAAATAGGTTGTTTATAGGACAAACTCAGTACGCAAGTGATAGCTATGTCATGCGCTTGTCGTACAAAATCAAGCAAAATCTAACTATTGTAAAACGCCATTTTTTATTTTCTATCTCGTTTATTCCCATTTTGTCGAGGTTATGTTAAGGTTATCTATATATAGAACAAATATATATATATATATATATATATATATATATGAAGCGTTGTTCTTCGGGATATTTCGCCGCGTTTGGATGATTTCGTCCTGAGAAGGACAACTTTCTTCCTGACGTTTCGGTGACATCACTTTCACCTTTTTCTAGAGGATCTTCTCGTTGCAATGTTAACTTCAAGAGTTCGTCGATTTCCTGTGCCGCTCGTATTATATGGTCCCGTCGTAGTGGGGACGCGTGTATGGCTCCTCGTGATTGGTCCGTCGGTTATTCTGTCGCTTTCGACTATTGGTCGATCGGTTTGCGTTCGGTCCGAGTTAGTATGACTGGGCTGTGGCAAGTTGTTATCATTACGTCGCACGTAGGAAAAAACTGGGTGACAAGAAATTGGACATTTTAAAATTCCTTGAATTTAAAATTCGAGTGGTCGACTACTTCCTTGAGGAAAAAAATCGTAACGAAGAAAATGACGAAAATACTTTGAAGTTGCGGTTAACAACAAGAAATATACCTGGAAGCTATGCTCCATCGCCACGATCAACCCCAATAAAACATGTAATGGAGCATTCACCGAAATTAAGTAAAGTGTAGTAAATTCAGTGAGGTGCAATTCAACAATTGCCACAAAAAACAAAAATTTTTTGCAAAACATGTAACGCTTATCTATGTATTACCGCTTAATATAATTGTTTTTATGATTACCATGTCTTTGTATAAATAATTAGTAACTGTTAACTAATACTGATTTTTTTTCGTTTACATAATAAATTTTGCCTTGACTACGCTCTGATGTTCATTAAAATGGACAAAAATTTTTTCAAATAACATTTCCTAAAAAAAAATAATTTAAGCTTTTCTACTCATAGTTCATCCATAGGAAAAGTTTCATGCATTTCTGTCAAACCATTTTCAGTGGGGCTTCAGGGGGATATATGACTATATTAAAACATTATTTTTAGTTATTGGAAGATTATATTCGTATGTAGTTCCGGGTTATTCAGATATGACGTCTCTTCATCATCGATTTCCGCGTCGCTCCAAGGAGCCTGAGAAATTTAAAATGTGGGTCGAAGCTACAACAATCCACACATTTTTGTTGTAGACCCTCAATCTGTCTATAGCATATATCGTATATGTCAAAGACATTCTCAAAATTTAAGAATGTAAATCTACTATTACAAGTGAACCAAAACCCATACCACAGCATTTATTATTACAATGCAAAGAATATGACGAAACTGTGAGACTAAATTATTGTAGTAATAATTTCTATAAAAAAAATTAATGATGCCGTCTGTAAACGTGGTGAGTTAACGGTGGAGACGTGAACGATACCCCACCAGTACACTGGATAAGAGAGAAGGGAGGTACCATACCAGGCGCCAGGTGTGTCTGGGCCCAGTCTGATATATACATATGCACTTCGTATGTATATACCACACCTACTTCTGACCTATCCCTATTGCTGATCCAATCAAATGCTACATTATACATTGAAGAAACATGTCGGCGAAGTAAAGTTGACGGGGACGCGTCTTGCGCACCATTGTGGTTAACTTACCACGTTTACAGACGGTATATATAACATTACATGCTCAATATTACCATTGACGTGTTTTAAAAAGGAAATTCTGGCAGTACTGAAAAAAACTATAATAAATAACACAACTTTTCAATTTCTAAAGTGTAACAAACATAAGAAAGACGTAAAATCACATATGATAAAATCATAGAATCAAATATGATTAATAAATTCGTAAAATTGATAATGTTCTGCATTTCTGTAATGGAGCTAATAGTTTTTGATCTGGAAAGGATACCAGAAATCATGAATATGATAGCATTTATCAAGCCTGCAGAAGGAAATATTTATTGTCGAAATAGACTGGTACATTTATTCTTGATAATAATATTTAAATTTAGTTTATATGAAACATATATAAATAAATAATTTAATAATATATTTAGTATTTTTCATATATTTAAGAAGTCACAAATCAATCTGCAAAAGCTTGGAATATAATAAAAGTATTTAGTAAAATTTTTTTACGAAAACTTGACTCGTTTCGAAATTACATAATCTAAATAAAATTAATATAGGAATATACCGTCTGGAAACGTGGTAAGTTAACGACACTGCTGCGCAAGACGCGTCCCCGCCAACTTCACTTCCCCGATATGTTTATTCAATGTATAGTGTAGCATTTGATTGGATAAGCAATAGGAATAGGTCAGAAATAGGTGTGGTATACACATACGTATTACGTATGTATCTTTACTTCCCCGATATGTTTATTCAATGTATAGTAGGGTGGAGCGAAAATTTTTTTTTAAATTTAGTTTTTCCTGTATTAAACATCGATGCTCTAAGTACTTAAAAGTGCAGAGAAAAAATCTTATCTTCCTAGGTCAACGCCTTGAGGTGGCGCACAAGACTTTAATTTGTGGAACTTTATCATTTATAAAAAAGTAAACAGTGTGGTTTAAATTTGTTTTTATTCAATAAATTCAAACAGTTACAGTCTTTTATTTACTCACATAAAGCCTATTTAATACAAAAACAAAAATCATTCGTTAGCAAATTGTAAAGGATCTCGTTGTTGAAAAAATTGAGATTTCGACTCAAACAGTGATATGTCTTGCCTTGCTTTAATTCTAGAGCGAATGAAACCGTCTCTTGCTTCTGATCCACAAACAGATATTGAAGCTTCAGTGACGAGCTTAACACACCTCTCTACTGCTTGGGTATGACAAGGAAACATCCCAAATTGACTGAAATTATTTCCCGAACGAATCAGGTTTGAAATTTCTGTATTAGAATATTTCATAGTCATTGGTGGTTCAGTTATTCTCACATTCGACCAATTTAATTCGACCATAGTAATTCGTCGCATTTACTTGAATTTGTGGAAGGCGGAACTCGCGAACTTTCTTGCTTTTAATACACACATTTTCTTTTCTTGCTTCTAATACTCTTCGGAGAGCCAATTCTCTAATTTTTGAAGTATCATCTTGAAGCATGGCCAACAGCATATTTTCTGGGTGTGCGAAGGAATTTCTGTTTATAGTTTTTAAAACAATACTCTTAAGGTCATCTCTTAAATATAAACTTCTCTTGACCATGTTGAAAACATGAACTGGACCATGGTTACAAGATGGCTTTGACTTTATGTCAAACCATGTTGGCGCGTATACTTTCATAATGAAAAGTGCTAGTTGCTTAAGGTTTTCTGGTATTGTAGCCATTCCAATGTATAAGCGAAGAATCCTATTGGCGCAAGTTAGCCAGCGAGAGTGTGCTAATTTCCCAGGGTCTCTTTCAGCTAAACTTGGTGGAACTAAACCAGACGAAATGGAAGAACAAATCTCGTAAAGATATTTTTGATCAGTGCTTAGCAACTTTATATCAACATCCGGCAATTTTGCAGGAATCGCTTCAAAAGCTTGTAACTTAAAATCAAGGCACTTGAGGAGGTTTTTACCTATAGCTCCAGAAAAGCTATTAGGACCTGCTGTGTTTCCATCAAGACTTAAAAACATATGGCGCAGTGGCAGTTCATTTGGGTGTAATAAGCACACAAACCATTGCAATGGTCTTTTTAAATGTGTTTCAAATAAGGCAATGACTCCATTTTTATACCCTGTGTTGACAGCCGTTCCATCACATCCGATTGCCACCAAAGATGAATTACATTTATACTTTTTATCTAATAAGGCGACAATATTCCTCATAATATTTGCTGCTTTTCCTGAATCTATTGTGAAATGTCCAATATATTCAGAATTTGGCTCAGATGCCATTGAAATATGTTCTTCGGTAGTAGTCTTACGCTGTGACTTATTTTCTTTTGAAGTTATAATTAAAGTTTGGTCTTTACGACCATCAAAATAAATAGAAGTCAGAGGTTTTTCATTGCTAATAGAGCTCAACTGCTTTCGAATTTTTTCCTTTCTCGACGTATTTTACTACGATCTATTACGCTTGATGAGTTATTCGCATCTATAATGTTTAAATCAACCATTACTGCGTTTACAACAAATGCTGTAGATCGATCTGAAGCTTAAGTCCTCTCACAAGCTGTAGCAAGGGTTTGCAACTTTTGTCTCATCTGCTTATTTCACTTTTGATTTTCTCTTTTGTGAACTTTTCTTTTTCCTTCATTAAAGAAAAAATCATCTTGCTCTGATTCTGATGTTTCACTTGAAGTGCTACTGCATGACCGATGTAATTCTGACATAGACGAAGAAGTACTTGAAGTCATGTTTTTTTGAACGAATTGATCATATTTTCTCTTTCGAACTTCATCCGCACCTATCCGCACCTATCCGCACAGCCAATATACATTCTACGCTCATTTCGTTGGTCCTTTAAAAACTTTTCCTCTGCTGGAGGTATTTTTATCACACATTTACATATGTTTCTGGACGCGCACTTACAGGTTGCGATGTCAAATAATTGTTTTTGAGATTCCTTTAAGAAATTTTGTTTTTTTACTTCACTGCGCAGTTTCTTCATATTTTTGTATTTGTTGTAATAGAAAATCAATCTTGCTAAGATTTGTTGATGTTGATGACATATTATAGGAATCGATGCCTTTTTCCATATTTGTTCAATATCAGTAGCAATTATTTCACATATGCACTTAATTGAAGGATCTTTTCGGTTGTTCAATTCAAGCATATAATTTTTTAGCCGCAGGTAATATTTAATAATATCACAATGCGTAGGCAACACATTAGCACTTAATGTAATTGGCTTTCCAAATACAGAGCAACACAAGTCTTTCCTAGTTTTAGGCATTTTAAATCTTTCCTCAGCAATCACGTTTTAACTTTTGGCAACGAAAATTTTACGTTTGATTAAGTTTTATAAACTTTTTTAACACGTTGCACTTCTAAATACTATGAAGAAACTGTTTAAAATGATACTTTATTTTATGCATGGGAATCCCCTAACTTTGTTTTTGAGCAATAAACTTAAGTGTTGCCAACAGTTTTATTTAATGGTAGATAAAAAAGATTTTTAAATTGTACTTTTCTGCCTTTATGTAAATTAGGTTATTTGTCAAACTTCACCCTTCATGCGCCACCTCGAAATAAAGTCGCAGAGTCTTGTTATTTTGCATAAATAGTGCTTTCTAATAGGGTCATCAATTAACAATACAGGAGTTTTCAAATTAAAATAAAAAATTGTTCATTTTCACTCCACCCTAATGTATAGTGTAGCATTTGATTGAATAAGCTATAGGGATAGGTCAGAAGTAGCTGTGGTATACACATACAGATATACCTGGCGCCTGGTGCTTTTAACCTCCCTTCTCTCTTTTCTAATGTACTTGTGGGATGTCGTTCACCTCCCCGCCGTTTATTTACCACGTTTTCAGATGTTATACATATAATATAATATTAAAATAGCGCGGGCTTGTTATTTAGTTCGGAGCTACATCATAGGGGGAGCAAAATATTGTACAAAAATTTTCTATGGGAGTTTGCATTCTATTTAGTATTATCTATGATTAAAATGCCATATTCATTAACAGAAATTAGTCAAGCAATGATTTTAGAAGGTAAAAATAATTAATTTGCAAATTTCAAATTAGGGGTTTTGGTGTTTAGGAGAATTCTTGCTGAACAATAGCACCTGTTAATGCGATATTTTACTTTGGTACTTTGGTAATAAAGTTCGTCTAATCTGTGGTAATACGTAAAAAGAAAATGCAGAATTGATATACATATATACAAATAAAAGATGCAATGTCTTCGAATAAATTGCAAACAATCTTTCGAATAAAGTCGTTATAATCTAAACTCAAACATATAGGTAGTTTTTATAACTTATATTTAAAAATACTTATTGTTTTCAAATATTTGTTGTAGTAATAGTACTGAAATGTTTAGACAATTAAACCGCTTATAACAGTCACCCCAGATATTACAGCAACTTGCCAATGTTTTGCGAAACATTTGGCAAAACATCGCTCAGCCTTTCATAAATAATTAAATTGGCGCTATACCGAATAGAATGAGGGCACTACTGAGAGCTAGGGGTGCCCTATATTATATTAAACTGGGGCATTAACTCAATATTAAGAGAAGTACTATTAAGCCAAGTCCACAATAAAAATTATTATTCTATACATTGCTATACTTTGCTATCTCTTTAGTATTTTTGTTTTATTTTTGCTAATATCTGTATGCCAAACGTGTGTAAAAGAATCACTGAATAAATTAGAACATATAATGAAAACACACTTTGATTTAAATTCAGAATTATTTGCTGTATAGCAGTAAATAGCTGTAAATATACAAATTATCCGCTTGGATTTTTGAGCAGCAAATATGAAAATATGGTCATATGTAGGTATTTTGCTCAGTGATTTACAAAAAAAAAATTTCAGTGAAACACGAGAAACAAAAAAATAATGTTTATTTTCCTGAAAGTAAAACAAAAGAAATGAAAAATGTATTTGTTTTTTATACATTTAACAGAATATGAATCATATTTACAAGCAAATGTTTAAATTAATTAAACTGTTTACTAAAATCTGCAGATAAATACGGCGAAATTGATAACGCAGATTGTACAAATTGACATTACAAAACAAACACGATACATTTTATGTTTAAAATTAATCGTTTTACGCTTTCATTACGATCCTTTACCCTTCCCACTCGCCATCTTTTAGTTTAGAACGTATCACGAACTTCAGTTTCTGCATGGGCTTTGCCATTTTAAAGGACGACACAGCCTGTGTTACAGTTTCAATATTGCCATTTGCGTGGAACGTGTATTCGTCCTTCGTTTCCAAAGCGCTTATAAATGAATTTATTAGAATTAAAAGACCGTTCGTGTACAAAATTAAATTATTAGCCGTGACGGTGTAGTCACAGTTCTTTGGTTTGCGTATATTTAAGTAGCTATCTAGGATTTTGTAGATAACATTTTGTAGTAACTAAAATGAACGTAAAAATAAAAAAAAAGTTTTTGTATGATTTTCAAAAAAATTAAATAACATTTTCGTCATACCTACCGCGTAAGTAAACTGTTATGACTAGAGCAGACAAATTTCCGTGCGCGCCAAGAGCGCCGGTATGGGAGTGTAATTCGTAATATACCTATTAGAATATGCTATAGAATAGGGACGCAGCACGAGCTTGTTACCGATATAAGTATAGACATTTATTCTAACAGAAATAATTAAAAATACATTTGGTTTTCTGCTATTAAAGTAATATGCATAAACACACGAAAAATAAGAATAGTACATATTATAGCAGCGTTGTATGTACCTATAAATAAAATGGAAAATGTATGAAATCAGTGATTGTGTGCACGACAGAGGATTTCAAAAAACACTTACCGGTTTAAGCGTCTTCCAAGGATTGACAAACTGGAGAAACTCGATTGTATATTTTCAACATCAGGTGCGTTTCTAAGATTATTTCTGAAAAACATGTCCACCGTGAGGAAAAAATATGTTTTTCTACAAACACCGTTAAAAGTTGACATTTTGACACGGCTAACTTCAATTAAAAATGCGATTTTATAGCGTAGCGTGTTAAAAGTAGTACTT
Organism: Melolontha melolontha; assembly: GCA_935421215.2. Classification (NCBI taxonomy): domain Eukaryota; kingdom Metazoa; phylum Arthropoda; class Insecta; order Coleoptera; family Scarabaeidae; genus Melolontha; species Melolontha melolontha. Next base: position 14,090,256 of record OW285242.1, on the reverse strand, counting down.
TTAACACTAGTGTTAAAAGTAAATTGACATGACAGTTTGTCAAAAATGACAACATATATTAAAATGATTGAAAATTACATATTTCTTGGATAATTAATATTAAATGTACAGTTTGTGTAATTCGAGATATTTATTTCCTGTGTTGCAGTACTTTCAGAATTACTATTCTAGCTATTACTTAATTTTCTTTATTAAAATACGAACTCATCTTTTGTATGAATTGCGACTTAATTTGACGTAATTTAACGGCTGCCTCCAGTTGTGTTAAAACGTATTCATGAGCTGTCAAATTTGGTCAGTGGAGTTTCTTTATATTTTATAATAAAAAATGTGTTTGTAGAAAAAATATTGTACGATACACATGTTAAAAATGCTATTTTATTTCACTCGTAAATTGCGACACTCGCTAACGCTCGTATCGCAAACTTTTACTCGTGAAATAAAATCGCACTTTTAACAGTTGTATCGTAAATAACTATTTTCTATTTTGCGTTCAAGATGAACTCATTATGAAACCCAAAACAGTATCGAAATGAGCTTCATTTCGATACGCTTTTTTTCATTTTTCAATGTTGGCGTTGTTCGAATACAGAATTAAATATCATTGCTGTCATTTGATTTTAAGAATTTAAGTACATTTGACAGATATGATATATGTTCGTACTTTACACAAACAACGTATATTGTATACAATTGGCAACAAGATATATTAGTTTCTAAGTCACTCAAGTTTATATTTTTAAATAAAATATCAAGTAATGTTAACGAAAATTAATAAATAATATGTAATATAATATACTTCCCGCATCGCAAGATTTTAATTTGACAATGTCAAGTATCAATGTGACCAACTGCATACTTTATATAAAAATTAAACTCTGAACTTCCAAATTAAATAATTCCAATTTATTAATGTAAAAAATGCAAAATAGAAAAAATAGTATAAAAAATTCGTTTCAAATGGTCTTTTGCCGCACTCGCTCCTTAGAAAACTCGCCGCTATCGCGGCTTGTTTTCTAAACTGATCTCGTGCGGCAAAATGATGCCTTATGAAACTTGTTTTTTAATATACTATTATATTCGAAAAACGAGCGTTCTACATCTAGTGATGTTATATTCGCATAATCAAATTACTTTTTTAAGCAACTTAACGAATTTGTAGACGTGCCCTCACAAATACGTGTTAAGGTGTCAAAATTGCATTTCTGTCTAAAACACTTTCAAACTTAATTAGAACACTTTCACTTTTTACGTCTTCTACAGCACACAGTTGTGCGTGAACACATCTTCAACGATTTGCAGTGATTCCTCTAACGACAGCAACGAATTTTCTAATTTTGTTATTGCTTCTTCTAGTCCCAAGTAATTCTCACGAATACTTTGTAAATCCATTTTAATCTGGGCATCTTGAAACTTTTTCTGGCTTGTATTGATAGCTGCACTTTCTTTCGGATCAAATGATACAACTACGTCCTTAATTTTTTCAAAATGTTCATGATAGTAAAACCTCGCCCGTAACCATGTACCCCAACGTGTCAGAATCGGCTGTTGTGGCTCAGGGGTACGGGGACACAATTCGTGAAATTTCCGAATAAGTTTTGGAGATTTCAGGAATACTGCCTTTATACTCGATATTAAAGCATCTACCTCTGGATAACATCTACGAACCTGTTCTGCCACAAGGTGTAGAGCATGGAGTTTACAAGTAATATGTAACAAGTTAGGACAATATTTTCTAAGAGACCGGCCTACAGAACACATGGTTGCGGCACCATCGATCATAAACATTAATACTAGGTCTGTCGAAAGTTTAAATTTTTCCAAAGTATCTAATAGCACCTCTGAAATTTTTTCGGCATTACTTTGTTCTAGTCGTCTGAATGCTAATAAAATTGAAGACGTTGGTTAATGTGGTTCCATATTACGCGCCATCACATTAACTACAGATTGTTTTTTGCTGTCAGTTGTTTCGTCCACACATAACCACAGTTTTTTTATTTTTCAGTTCGGCTTTGATTTTATTTTCAACCTGTTTACGCACCGATGGTAAATTCCTTCGTAACGTTGTCGTGCTCGGTAATGTTTGATTCGCGTATTGATTCCAAAATGAAATAAATGAATCATTACTTAACAAAGTAAACGGCAGTGTACACACAATCATAGTTACACATAGTGCATGTATAAACTGTTGTCGATTAATTTTGTTATTATTATGCTTCGTACTGCTTACGTGTTTTTTACAATGTGTTTTTGACCAACACATTAGATATATATTGCACACTAATCATTTAATTTTTGAGCCATCGTATATTAAGTCCGGGAAATCCATAATAAACTTATTCACTTCTTCTGACAACGGTCGTATTCTCGATTTATGTGTCAACGACATTTTATTACGTATGCTTACACTTACATGCATTCTAAGCCAGAACCAAACACATACTGAATGCGTTTTATTAGTTCTGATGCAAACAATCATCCTCACATCGGCGCACATGGCGCGCACGGAAATTGGTATGCTCTAGTTATGACACCTCTTTTTGAAACGTAAGTGACATTCACCGCATTGACAGTTGCTATGGTAGCGGGCTGTTCGTACAGTACAGTTTTATGGTCTCGAATACATGCAAAACTCGACCCTTTGAGTCTCGGTTTGCAGTCATAGTCTTGACCATAAAACTGTACTTACGAACCTAGGTAGAGTTCTGTGCAATAAATTGGCGTGCACTTAATATACGATCATTTAAATCAAGTTTTGGGTTTCCATAATTACGGGATAAATATAAATGTATTTAGGCTTTGACACTTCCATTTGTCATATCGCGTCAAAGTGGATTAATAATTAAAACAAACGTCAGTATTGAACGTTTATTAACATCGAATTCTCAATTTTGACATTATTAGAACGTAAAGCAACATATTTGTTGTACAAAGCAATACCTATTTTTTGAATGTTTTGGAAACCAAAATCGAGTTTTATAATATTGAGAAAAAAAAAAAGAATAAATGATTATAATTAATTAAAGTCACAAATAATAGAGAAAATGTAAATCATAATTTAAACTCACAAATTTAAAAAAATAGAAAACTAAATTTATTTTAACATGTTCGACTTTGCGCAAAACAAGAAAGAAAAACCCAATGAAAAGATCTTTATATATTTAATGCAAAAGTTTTTTTTTGTTAAAGAGTAACATTTGTGTAATTACGTTGTACTCTTGAAATAAATTTAATCGTTTAAAAACAGCAAACCAAATGAAATTAAAAGCTTTAAAATTTCTATGTTATTTTTGAGGCATCGATAACCCATTTTACAATAAAAAAAATGAGTGCGACAGTTTTTTTGTCCGGTAGTTTACGAGACTAGCAATTTATTAAATAATTCCTATTTAATTGTACCAGGGTTATTGCTACTCAGTAATACATTAAATTTCTAAAAAACGCCATTCTGTAACAGACAAAAAATTACAAAGCAAGGATGTTCTTATTATTCTTTCCATATATTTTCATTCAGTGACATTTTTAAGGCGCAAATACACTGTTGTTTGCTATTTAAAAACACGAATTTGCTTTTAACCAAAGGAGAATTTGAATCTTTCGATACAACACTGTCACTTGTTCGCTGTTCTTCTCCGTCATTCACTAAACAAAGTGCTGTAATAAACGAAGGGGAAAACAAGAATAAGTTGAGTTACTCTACATTTTCATATTACAAATTGAAAATTTAAAATGGGGAATATTAAAATTTTTCGTTACGTATAATATTGGATTTAATAGATTTAATGTTGGTGATAGGCAAAATGTACAAGCTGAATTTAATTAACTAAGGTAATTTTACCGGTACTTAAATAATGAATACGTAGTTACGAGAGTTTGGATTTTATCTAATAAAACATTTTTTTATTATTAGGAATATCACCGCAATGTTGTGCATATATCTTTTCTGTACTGAAATAATACGATTAATGATATAAAAAATTACACATTTTGCATAAAATTAAGCTTTAGTTCATATTTTTAGTCTGTCTCCATGAAGTGATTTTTTTTTTACATTTTAAACATATAATTACTTAGTTTTAGTCCATTCATTAGTTTAAAATATAATAAATCAGATACGAAGTGGGACGTTGGGACTTGAACTCAAGTCTACTGTTTGCCGGACCGTCGCTTTAACCAACTTAGCCACGACGTTGGTTTCAAGTCTGTTGGAAACGCCTTATAAGGCAACGATGTTAATATTCCGATGTCAGTTTGAAAGTTTTAAATTGCTAATTTTTTATCCTGAGCTATTAATATATAGAGATAATTTCTTAGTCGTTCATTTAATATATTAATTCACAAATTTGGCTTTTCGGCTTTTATAAAAAATATTTTAAATACTTTTGAATTAGTATGTTATTTTGCGAAGTAAATGTAAATGTAAACATTGTCCAACGTGGACGAAAATGTTTCAAAAAAATTTCGTAGAATTTGCGTTGTAATTTGTAGACAGCAATAATATAAATATACTTAATAGAGACTTAGATAACGTTAATTATAGATCTGATACTAACGGACTAAGTATAATTTATTTCAATATACTCAGTTTGGCGGTTAGTTGGCCATCTAAAAATTTTTTCTTAATTGGTCCTTGCATTGTTAAATTTATATTGCATTCTTTGTTTGGTTTTGATATTCTTGTGACTTTAGTTTTTTGCTGTTTCGTTTTATATTTTTAATTTTTTATGTTTTCACTTTTACATATACTAATTGCTTTTTAAAGGTTTATGTGACACCTTATATCTATAGTTACATTAATGTATTAAATTTAATCAATTTTAATGTCCGTGTATGACACTTTTATTTTTTAGAACTCTACATTCTGCGAGTATTTTACTATTAAGTTACTTTTTCAGATATAATATGGAACAACGTCGAGAATGGCATCCTGAAACAATGACGATTTGGATTAAGGGTCAAACTGATTGTATGTCCATTGCCTGTGATTCCGAAATTTATTGCAAAGTCCGTTAAATATCGCTAAAAATTTCTGAGAAATTGTACGCAAAACGTTACTTTAACATCGCAAACACATACACAGAAATTATAGATACTCGTTGGAATCTGACAATTTTAACGAAGAACTCTGTAAAACTTGAATGGCGGCTAATATTCCATTAAATAAGCTTTACAATCCCACCTTCAAAACATTTCTCCAAAAATATACTGGTCGATATGTTCCTGATGAATCCACCTTACGTAAATATTATGTTTCTAAGTGCTACACGAAAGCAGTAGAACGCATTAGAAGCCATCTTTCAAATCAGTACCTATGAATAAGTGCCGACAAAACTATCGACATACTAGGACGCTGTTTGGTAAATGGTGTAGCTGGTGTACTATATCCAACTATTCCATATAACGCATATGTAATAGCAACAAAAGTTACGAATACAGCTGATACGGAAACAATAGCTAGAAACCCATTTACGAGAATATGCACCAAATGCTTCATTTGGACGACAGGTACAAAGAAAAAACACTTTTATTTGTCAGTGATAGTGCTGAATATACGTTAAAAACAGGTAGACTATTAAAGGAAATATATCCTAATATGCTGCACATTACTTGTGTAGCACATGCTCTCCGCAGAATCTGTGAATATGTCAGACACCTTTCCAGAAGTTTATAGACTTGTATCCGCTTTTAAAAAAGTTTTCAGAAAAGCACCATTGGGAGTAGCTCTTTACAGGGAAAAACTTTCATCTTTGTCACTGCCTCCCTCTCCAGTAATAACTGGATGGGGAACATGTTTGGATGCAACTAGTTTTTATGCAGAAAATTTCGATAGTTTACAAAATTTCGTTACATGTTTGAATGACGATGCTCGAAGTATTTCTGAGTACAAGGAACTAAAACAAATTTCAAATTTAAAAAAATCAGTTGTACTTTCTTGTCAGATTTCTATTGGTTCCATGAAAAGAAGTGGTAAGTTTATCGCAATAATACTGGGCAACAGGAATATTAGATGGTGTGGAGTTTTTGCCTATATAAACTTCAGCGTCGAGTACATAAGCCGTTTTAGCATCACAGCACATCACAATTTTAATCCCATATTTATCGGGTTTTGAAGGAATATACATTTTGAAAGGATATCGGCCACGAAATCCAACCAAGATTTCTCTTCTTTCAGCTCTGGTGTTTTTATCGTCAAACCGGAGGCAGTTTACTAAAAATCTAAAACGTGCTTCGGGCATTGTTGCTCGAAATATGGGTATACCATTGTCTTTAGCAAAGAGTTCTTTTGTAAATACTCCATTCATGTTCATTACGGCGGCATAATAGAATAAACCAAAGAAAGCCATCATTTCAACATTATCTGTGTCTCTGGTGTAGGAAGGTTTACTAGCTATTGGTGTATCTTCTGTATCACGATTGCCCATTTCTTTGCCATATTTTAATCTTTGAATTTATATTTCTTTGTTGGTATGTTCTGTTATCGAATCCAGATTTTCTCTGGTGAAACATAATTGCCATGCTTCTATTCCTGATTGTATTTGTCTTGATTCATATTTATTTCCGGGTAAATGCATAACAAGATTTCTTTTTGGTGTACGATGAACTGCTCCTTTCACACCTGACCATTTGAATCCATTTTTGCCCCTTAGTTTGGTGGATACCTTGAAAACTTTAACCTTATCTTGGTCTGCAAGCTGTATCTGTGCCAAGGGTACATCGCCCTCAGAATCATAGACGGGTGGTAAGGGATTCTGAGGTTGGACTGGAATAGAGGAAACTATTGGGTCGTCTTCAGTTTCAGACTCTTTGTCCTCTTCGAGGTCCTCTCTAAAATCTGGTATAATAACATCGTCCTCATCGATCTCGTCCTGAGAATTCTCGGAATCAGAATCATAAAGAATACGGTGTATTTCAGCTAGATCATCAGGATTTGTTAGATCGAAAATATTATTTCGAGAAGCCATTACTTGCGTGATCTAAAAAACAACAATTAAATTAAAAAATAGCATAAACTATGCAGTAAAAATATTAATAATCAAATAATTTAATAAAACAAATATATACTTACAAGCGAAAATAAATTTAATACAGTCTTATTCTGCTACACTGGGGCACACATGTACCCCAACTATCAAATATCTCAAAGATGCAAAGGCGCTGTCTTTCGCCAATATCCCACATGAACTGTCGCATCGTGTGCTGAAACTACTCAAAAGCCCGCTAGCGCAGCTCCATCTATTTTCGATTAGCGGGATTTTTAAGAAGGCTGGGGTACATGTGTACCCCAAATAGCATTTCAGGGTTAATAACATTGCGGCAATTGTGTATTGGGACAATACCTCATAATCTTACTGTTAAATACGCTGAAATAAAAGAATATTTCCAGTATGCACCTATAATAGTTGCGATGTGGAAAGGATGTGTACGAGGTTGTATTTCGTTCAAAGGGAACAAATTTTATAAAAGAGAACCTTGATAAAGTATTGCTAGTTAATATTAATACTCCTTTAGTCAACTTGAACTACAAAATGAACAAATAAAAATGTATTTCGTATTTTTTAGATCACCACCCGTTTGTTTTCCAATTATAAAAATAAAATTAAAAACTCTTTAAAAATACAAATTTTAAATAATGCGCTCGTGGGCGATAAGTCATGGGCCTCTCGTGCCCGTTCCCTACTCATCAATATTTTAACCAACTTTTAAACTTTACTGTCACTGATGATAATATTTATCACCGTTAACTTCACAAATCTGATGGTGAATCGCCGCAGCTGTCAATTTCTTTACGCTCAAGAAACTAATTTAATCGCTTATTATTAAAAGGAACCAAGTCATTTTAACAGGTTTTGAGAAAAAGAGAAAAAACAAATTCAAATATTTTTTTTTTTCGTTGAATTCAGTTACTGTTTAATTATTTAATTGGATAATAAGTATTGTTTTAAGTTTTGTTAGTATATATGTTTTTTATTTTCTAGCTAAAAATTATGTTTTAGTAAGCTGACTTAGTCCCATTTAATAATAAAAAACAAAATAGTCGATATTTTGCGTAATATCTTTATAAAATGTGTTTGGAACATGCGTAAATATTGTTGTCTGACTTGGAAAATATAACAAATTTCAAAATTATGTGTTTAAGGGTCTTCATTTATTCCGCTTTTATCCTTTCTAGACTTCCTATCCCAGGTGTCGATCAAATTCTGGTAAAATGGAATATTATCTTCATACACCCACTTAATCAGCTGCTTAAGGTGTTCAATTTTGGTGTCCAGTATTGGAATTTTATCTCCGGTGTAGGCTTTTCGTGAAGGCATGGATATGTTGTACCTTTTATTTGGTAGTGCTAAATCGAAATGATGAACAGTAAGCCCATTAATGAAATCGCGAGCTTCAACAATTCCAGGCATGTCCTTGTTGTGTAAAATATGGTGATATTTGGAAATTGTAAAGCTAACTTTCTGATTCCTAGGTAGATTTAAGGAATCATTTGATATACCTGTATTTTTATAGTAAGTCGGCCACCATTTTTTCCAATCTAAAATGTCATTGATTAGCACCTCTTTTACAACAAATTTGCTGCTTTGACTGGAATGAATGATTTTTTCAGTATATTCGTGTACCGAATATATTCTGTCAAATTTTCTTAAATGTCTTTTTATGACAGCGAAATCCCTGTCGCAGGGAAGAAAAGAGTGTCCCCGAATTGGAAAAAATTGTTGTACTTTTTCAAATCTTCCTGTCTGAATGAGTGCCATACCGAACCGTACCATAGTATGGTTTTTGTTCTGGCCGGGGCAATTGTCTGAAAAAGCCTAAATTCTTTTGAACCTGGAACTGAGTAGTTGTCAAGGTAGTCCATCAAAAATGAACATACTTCGTCTGGTGTCTTCGCAGCTATACCTTCATGATAAACGTAATAGTAAACTTTTCCAGTTTTCAAGTCGCGGATTCCAAAAACACTAACGCTTAGTTGAGTTAAATAGAAAGAGTCTTGAACAGGAACGAGTGGTAGTTGCAGATTCTGCATAAAATCAAATGCTACAGCAGTAATCCTATCCGTTTCTTTTACTTCAGCAATAGTATTTTTCAATGAAGTGTAAACATTTCATAGCTCTACGTTGATGTATTATTTTTTCGGCAACGGCCACCCGTTTAGCAGCTTCACCTAACGATGGACTTTTAATTTTAAGAGAGAGCTCTTCTCATTGACAACATGTGTCAATTTGTGGACGACGGAAGTGCAAAGCAATTTCATTAAAAAATTTAATGTAGTAACTATATTTAACGTTGCTGCTAGGGTATTTTTCTTTGAACATGTTGTACATTATTTTAACATTCAGTCTGCTATCGAGATAGTGATAGTCTTTTCCAGAGTAATGTGTCTCTTTGACAGGAAAAGAAGATATATATGTAGACGAACTAACATGTTTTCTACATCGGATATGGCATGAGTTTTTAAGCATTTTCCTCGTTTATCACGAGGAGTGGATTTATTTATCAACAATGCTTTTAGTCTTTTAACTCTTTTAACACTAATCCCATGCAGACTTAAAAATGCATTCCGACATACTTTTACTTTGTCATTGTCAGATTGTGGAGCAAAATAAATAAAAGACTTTCTCTTTCTTTCCCGTGTTTTAAACGTTTTCGTCGCTTAGCAACGTCAGTGACTACAATAAGTGATTGTAAGTACCGCGATATCATAAAGTTTCTGGGTCCAAGATGGCATTGAAATAGAAAATATATGTCTGAACTTTATCCATATTATCATACTGGTAACTTAACCTTAATTTTTGAAAATTATTTTGATAGTGCCATCGTGACATCAATAAATATGTCATTTGATTTAATAAAGATACAATAAAACAACAAGCTCAGCTTGTATTCAAAATTGTATTAATAAAAAAAGGCAAAATTAAAGCAAATGTTGAAATTGTTGTCCGTTATTTTCAAATCCCAATGTGACACGCCTTTTCATGCTGTTAAAGGCATTTTGCAGCATTGCGGGCGTTATTAATGCACATTCGTCAATAATTCTTTGTTGCATATCTTGCAAATTAGCAACAGGAGTTTTAAATATTCTATTCTTTAGGTGAGGAAACACGAAAAAGTCCATAATTGTCAAACAAAAAACTCACGAAGAAAAGCAATATTTTCTCGTGTTGTGTGTGCCGTTGCACCATCTTGTTGAAAGTATCCATATTGCAATTGATCATCATGCAACTGATCAATAAATTCATTCAGAATGTTTCTATACCTCTCAGCATTAATTCTGAAATTAAAAAAAATAGGGCCAACAACTCTGCGGCGAGAAACTGCTAGCCAAACACCAAGTTTCGCATTATGGAGAAACGATTTAATAAAAATATGAGGATTTTCACTACTCCACATTCGAGTATTTTGGGAATTGACATACCCCGAAAGATGAAACCATGCTTCATCAGAGAAAAATGACAAATTTAGCAGGTCATCGTCTTCTATTAAGTTATTTGCAAACCACTGGCAGTACGCACGACGTCTAGGGTGGTCTACCGGCAAAATAGCCTGATGTGATTGCATCTTATCCGGATGCATGTGTAAGTTTTTCTTTACAATTTTCTGACATGTTCCATAAGAAAGTCCAATCTCTTGAGAAAGGCGTTTCAAAGGTTTTGTGGGTTCATTTACAATACGTTGACGAACATCATTTATAACTTGTTCCGAACGAACAGTTGGTCTACCAGTACGTGATTTATGACCCACAGAACCAGTCTCACGAAACACACCAACACAATTGGAAAGGCAATTATAAAAATCTTTGGGAATTACAGCTAACTCTGGAAAGTGCTCTCTAAAATCATCCAAACATGCACGTTGACTGTACACCCAAATTCCATCAATTCGCACTCCTCTCCGAAAATAGGCTTCAATCATGTAGGCTTTTTGCACTATATTATAAACCATATTTGAATTTACTCGAATGTGCTATATTTCAAACTCGACGTTCAAACTTGCTTTCAGCAATTCTAACACATTAATGGATGCCAGATAATGTCACTGTCAAAATAATTTACAAAACAGAGTTATAGTTCCTAACTTAAGTTCAGACATACAATTTATATTACAAAGCCATCTTCGTCCTAGAAACTTTATGATATCACGGTATGTATCCTGTTCATCTTTAGTTATGAAATTAGTATAAAACTTTTCGAATATGTACTTTCGTTGAGCGTCACTGAATTTTTCAAAGCACTTCATTGCGCATCTATACAGAAACAAAAAAAAACAAATAAAAACATTTTCTCGTAGGTTTCCCAAATATAATTTCCTTACCTGCAAGGGGCGCCCTGTTTTCTTGCTAAAACTGTACGGCTCCTATGATTAACATATTGGGCACCTTTAACCCTACATTTCTTAATAACGTTTTTCTTATAATTTTCATCATTTCGTTTACCTTTGCGTCGCTTTTTTTGTATTTCATAAACACTCGCTCTATCGTCCTCACTCTAAATAAAATGTTCACTTTGTTTATTAGACATTCTTGTTTAAACAGTGTTATTAAGCGCAATAATATTAACAATCATGCTACAGAGCACACAACGTTTTATTGTCCGTACTATTTTGAGAAATGTGTTATAGGTTAAGTTATTACTCTACTATCAAAACCGGCGGTAATTTCAAAAGGGATCAAGTCAAACGACTTAGACCCTTTCAAAAATAAACCTAAATAAACACATTTACATACCATAATATGGCATAGTGGCACTTAGTTCCTTTTGTCATCAACCGATTCAGTTATATCGCTTTAGTAAAGAGCAATGTATATCTCGAAAAAGCCGAAAAGTAACTTAATCCCTTTTAATAATAAGCGATTCAATTACAAATCGTATTTCACAGTCTGAATTTTCTTGAACGTTATAAACTTCTATAGCTCAGTACGCAGACGATTACGCTGCAAATGGCGTCAAAACGCGTGCAATGCATGTTGGGAGCAAACGCGAATGCGCATTGTGGAGATCGCGCGTCAATCTAACCTTCAATGACAAACGGACCTTATTTAAAAAATACTTCTGGTATTACCGAAACGTTTACTTTATTTTATACTTTTTGGTTTCATATATGTGAACATTAGACATAAATATACAAATATATTACTTTCATACAATAAAATACCATCTGTATTAGCAGATTTGTTTCGAGTTTCTAAATTTGTTATACTTTCAGTGATCCATTCTTCATAATAATGCGTTCTTACAACAACTGCGAAGGTACAAAAGCTAGCAGATAGAACGCCATAAAGTTTCCCATCGCAAATTAATGGTGCCCCATCTTCAACGATACACAGACCGTCTCTACCACACATCATTTCATTTCTAGTGAAAACCTGATTGTAAGACGACTTTCGAAGTTTCGAAAAGCAGTAATCATCAGGTCGAGATTTCCACTCTGACCCTATTAAATGTTTATTGGATTGATAAGTTTCACCTAAAGATTCACGCAGCCAGCCGTGCAAATGGCATTCTTTTCCAATTTTATTCTCCGTATTTATTTCTATAAAGGGTGCTTCGTCAATTATATCAAACGGGCCTGCTATTTTTATGAGGCCTATGTTATTACTTCTGTTGCTTATGCTGTAATGTGGATGAACAATGAAGACATCTGGATATTTAAATACTCCAGCCTCACCAGTATCCTCGTTATCCCCCACTGTTAATTTCACATCTAATCCTTCTTGTCCAATTAAAGCCGCGCAACTAGCAGTAGTCAAAATCCATTGGTCTTTGATATATGAACCGATACAATAATGGCCTTCAGAACCATGAATGTTTACGAAGTAGTCTGGTATATCGTGCTGATCGTAAACCTTTAAACGGTGAGGTGTAGCCTGAGATATTATTGATAAAAGAGAAAACTTAATTAAAATGAAGAAAATAAAAACGTTCATATGGCAAACACTTTTGTCAGATATTTAAGTAATATTGACAGTTCAGTTTCTGACAGCTGATTTTTATATTGTGGTTTTTTAGCGGCATGAGAACTATCGATATCGATAACTATGGTTTGACAGCTGAGAATGTCAAACTGTGTTGACATTTCTGTTTAGTAAGGTTTGGCAAGTCATCATGAATCGTTTAACGCTAGAACAACGCTTCCAAATTGTGTAAATTTACTTTGAAAAAAATAAATCTGTTCGCGAAGTTCATAGAGCACTTCGTCCATTTTACGGTCAACATAATCGGCAGTGAGCAAGCAATTCGTGTAGTTATTGATCGTTTTCGCACTAATTTTACTCTTCTCGATTCAAAACCATCAACAAGACAAAGAAATGTGCGTACCGAAGAGAATATTGCTGCTGTAGCGCGAGGTATTGAAGAAGACACCGAAATGTCTATTCATCGTCGTTCTTAACTTGTTGGCCTTTGTCCTTCGACTACTAGGAAAATTTTTCGTAAGAATCTTGGTTTACGTGCCTATAAAATACAGCCCGTGCAAGAATTGAAGCCAAACGACCATCGTTTGCGTCGCATTTTTGCTGATTGGGCTCATTTGAAACTGGCCGAAGATGAGCATTTTTATCAAAGAATTGTGTTTAGTGATAAAGCTGATTTCTGGTTAAATAGCTACGTCAATAAGCAAAATTGCCGTATCTGGAGCGAATACAATCCTCAAGCCGTTAACGAATTACCATTACATCCATTAAAATTGACTGTTTGATGCGGTTTACACGCTGGTGGCATCATCGTTCCTTATTTCTTTAGAAATAAGCAAGGAGCTGCCGTTACGGTGAATGGCGAGCGCTATCGAGCCATGCTGACTGAATTTTTGTTTCCAAAAATTAATCAGCTAAACATCAACGACATTTGGTTCCAACAAGACGGCCGCAACCCATACAGCGCGCTTAACAATCGATTTATTGCAAAATCAATTTGATGACAACTTTCTTTCCAGAAGTGGTCCTGTTCACTGGCCCCCTCGTTCGTGCGATTTAACGCCTCTGAATTACTTTTTACGGGGCTATGTAAAGTCATTGGTTTATGCCGACAAACCGGCAACTCTTGAGGCATTGGAAGCCAATATTCAAGCCACCATTGACGCCATACGGCCAGATTTATTGGAAAAAGTTGTCAAAAATTGGACTGATCGAATGGACCATGTAACTCGTAGCCGCGGCGGACATACGCCGGAAATCATATTTAAAAAATAAATGCCATGAAATTATCCACCTGATTGTAATAAAAAAAATTTCATTCAAGCAATATTTCTGTCTTGTATTATCATTTTACGTTCTCAAGCTCTTAAAAAAACACCCGATACCATGAGTTTTTCTAAATGATTGTCATAATAGTTATTTCTGTATTAAGAGCGAAAAGTGATACGTTATTGCTCGAGAGTGCCAGTTATCGATAACTGAAGGGGTGAGTGGATAAAAGGGTTAAGTGACATTTTTTAAATTTTGCATTTTTTGTATTAGATGAAGGGGTTAAGTGCAAATGAAGCTTTTAAATTCTTCAAACACGCAAATTCAATTATAATTTAAAATATATCATGTTGATAAAGGGGTTATATTACACCATGTTAATAAAAGTTGTCTTGAAAGACAATTGGATGAACGGCGGGCGGCAGGGGAGACTGAATTAATAATTAGGTACTTTCATGATGTTCCCAGAATCATTAAAAAGTTCGGAAAGCTAGATAAATCCAACAACTACGCTCCGTCTCTTCATTTGCTTTACGAAAATGTTAGAGGACTTTGATCGAAAGTAAATGATGTTTATTGCTCAAGCAGCTGTGCTGACGCTGACATTCTTTTGCTAACTGAAACATGGCTTTATGCAGATATCCAAGACTCTGAAGTGATTGACAATCGATACTCGGTGTGTAGGAAAGATCGTGATCATGTGGCTATTGGTAGGTGGAAGGAAGGTGGAGTGCTTTTTGCTGCTTTGGAGAATATACATTCTACTGCTTGGGATACTGGCGATACTTCGGATTTTGCTAATTTAGTACCTCTCATAGATTTATTAATGTGTACATGTATCTTTCCAAGACATATAATTTATGTTGCCATAATTTATGTTCCACCAGATGTTTCCATTGAGGATTAAGATTTAATTTTTGATTCCTTGTGTTTTAAACTTCTAGATAAGGACGTAATAATTATCGGTGATTCTAATTGTATTAAATGTAATAGTTGTGAGGCTAATATAGACCCTAAAATCGGCTATTCTACAAAATATTATGAATACCTTAAATTAACGTCAATAGAATCACATCCTAAATCAAAATGATAGACTGTTAGACCTTGTATTCAGCAATCTTAATTGTCGTATGCACGTTATACATGATGATATGCCACTTGTCTCTGAAGATTGACATTATCATAGTTTGAGAATTGATTTAG
Source organism: Melolontha melolontha (assembly GCA_935421215.2). Classification (NCBI taxonomy): domain Eukaryota; kingdom Metazoa; phylum Arthropoda; class Insecta; order Coleoptera; family Scarabaeidae; genus Melolontha; species Melolontha melolontha. Next base: position 14,074,877 of record OW285242.1, on the reverse strand, counting down.
ATATAGGCAATATCGTAAAAACTAAATTTCCTCGAAATCTAAACAAAAATTATAATTTTCGTTAAGCAAATTTGGTAGAGTTGTACGATAAAATGGCTTGTATTGATTGGTCACATGTAAAAATATGTGCGAACGTTAATGTAGACAGGAAGTTTCTATTCTGAGATTTTTTTTGTGGTTGACAAATACGTCAATCAACGTTATTCTTTCTTGCAAAAATCCTAATAATGAAAGTGACTTTTGATGGAACTAATGTCTGTTTTGATTACAGGCATTTGTTCTTTATTTTCAGGAACTACTTTCTTCATAATATTAAACATTTCTTGATCTAGAAAAGAAGTAACCCCGGTAGCATTTTCAGTACAACGAAAACTTTCTCTTTAAATCGAGATTGTCAAACAGTTGCTACTCTAGTAACTGATTCTCCTTCATATGAAAATAGCCTTGCTTTCGTCCCTCAACCTTTAATTCCAGTAATGATGCTGTCAAATAATTGTACAGTCCAAATGTTATTGTGATTACACAGGCCTGCATTTTTCAACACTTTGAAAATTGATTTAAAAATTTTAACTGATTTCTAGTAATTGGGTAGCGCTGATTTCAAACCTGCTTTTATTTTTTTTGTATCACGTAAGGTAATTTTTCAAACCAGTAAAGTCAAAAAATATAGAAAAAACACGATTTATTTCATTTATAAGCTAGTTTTATATTATATTTAAAAAAATACAAAAATATACACATAGAAACTATTAGAAATAGTTATTTATTCTATATGCTTCTTTAAAAAACGTTTTCGTTTTCCAGAAAAGCTTCGTTTGGTTGTTTTTCTGTCATATTCAGCTAAAGGAAGATCTCTCTTCTCAATGTCCAACAGTAATCGGCCATCATTTTTGTGTCCCAGCGCCCTTGGTATCTTTTTTCCATTTCTTTAATATCCTGGTGAAATCTTTCTCCTTGCTCTTCACTCACATCCCCAAGGTTTACTGGGAAATAGTCCAAATGGGAATGTAAAAACTGAATTTTTATGCTCATATTGCAACCAAAAATCCTGAATTTTTACAGCATATTTTCAACGATCTCAACATAGTTTGTGTCTTTATAATTCCCTAGAAATTTATGTACAACTTCGTTAAGAGCATGTTTTTCCTTATCTTCCATCACATTTTCAAATTATTGATCTTTCACCAAGCTCCTAATCTGCGGGCCTACAAAGATTCCCTGCTTTAATTTTGCCTCTGACAGAGTCGGAAATGTTTTACACAAATATTTAAAACAATTTCCTTCTTTGTTTAATGCCTTAACAAATTGTTTCATAAGTCCCAGTTTTATGTGAAGCGGTGGAAGTAACACTTTTTAAGTGTCAATAAGACATTCGCGAATTACATTTTTGGTTCCAGGTGTTAAAGTCACCCTTTGTGGCCAGTCTCTTTTTATCCAATGCTGTTCTCGATTTCTGCTATCCCACTCGCACAGGAAACATGGAAATTTAGTATATCCAGACTGCTGACCCAAGAGAAGGCCTAAAATTTTTAAATCTCCACACACTTCCCAGTTGTGATTTTCATATTGTATTCTTAAAAGTAATTCCTGTAAATTTTCATAGTTTTCCTTTAAATGAACAGAATGGCCGACCGGAACAGAAGAAAAAACATAGCCATTATGTAAAAGAACAGCTTTAAGTCTCCTTTTTGAAGAGTCGATGAAAAGTCTCCGGTCAGAATGTGTGTACTCAGGAGCTCCGAGGAAAGTAAGTAGGTCAGCAATTGCTTGACAGTACACGAGTGGTCCGTTTTGTGTAAAATATTTTACAAATCCAGCCTCACGATTTCTATACCAAGAGAAGGTAGTTTCTGGGGCAAGCAAATTTTTTGTTTCAACCTAGACCCCAGTACTTCAGAAAGATCTTTTGAAAGTCCCAAATCTTTCTTACTAAATCATTCAGTTCGGCTTGTGAAAATAGCTGAGGTTGGTTTTGATCTGAGGTTGATGGTTCAAAATCACTATCCATCTGTACGGAGCCGGAAGTTGAAGAGGTTTCAATATCTTCTTGTAGTACTTTGGGGGTATAGGTATAGGTACATGATCACTGTGAGGAACTGGTCTGATAGCTGATTTAATATTGTTTGGGTACAAAATATGTTTCAAAGTTTTTCTATTATGCCCCTTAATATCACAAAGACAAAAGTAGCAATCTTTATGATGATTTTGAGATTCTCTCCAAACCATCGGTATTCCAAAAGGAAGGCTTTTTCTATTCCCTTTGGTCCAATGTCTTAAACCTTCTTCACATACCTTACAAACAACGTGCGGTGCCCAATCTTTATCTTGATCTCCTAATTTGATTTTGAAATAAGCATAATATGTATTTTTCATAAATTCACCAATTGGTCTCTTAAACTTTTTCAAGACGAAATATCCACAAATATAACAGAAATCATCTGGTTTGTTTTTGCAACACCGGCTAGACATATTTTTAAGCATTGTTTATTTATCAAATACCAGGCACAACACTAAAGACAAATTAATTTTACTTGTTTACTGATCGACACTCAGAGCTACAATGAAGTAAATGACATTAAAATATACATGTTGTTTGGAGTGATAAACTTGAAATCCTTCTTCGCAGTACTAATAAAGTGAAAGCATAATAAATAGGATTTAGCAGGTAAAAATTCCCGGAAATCTTGTCCAAAATTAATACATGTAATAAAAGATTTACATCAGGTAATGAGAGCCTATGTAACAAATTTCTTTAAAACCACAACAGAAAATCATTTTTGGGTTAATACCTAGAATTTGAAGTAGTACATTCATTTTAAAATGTATTAAAACGCCTATTATAAGATTTTTTTTATATTTTTTTCTTTTTCTTTTGTGCAAAAAAAAATATGTGGGTGGTAGAGACCAACTGTATTTTAATTAGTTATTGCTATATAAAAACTGAGCTTAACAAACAAAAATCACGTCATCACAAATTTTATGCAGGCCTGTGTTATTAAAGAAATAGAACTTATTTATTACCTACAAGAATTTTTGTTATATTTTCTACCTTTCTTCATATCTATCTTAGATATAGGTATTTCAACCTTAAAGAAATCTTCTTTGAATTTGTTAAAAATATTTAAAATTGTCTTCGCACATGTTATACGCCTGTCGGGATAATTAACTGTTTTAAATTATGTATTTTTCAATCAAATGTATTTAATTCAAGATTTAAGTATGAAAAACAGAAATTTTTGACAGTTTGAAAATGTGACTGGTGTATAACTGGTTGCCTACGCGCCCATATATTTATTGCTATGTGTAATTGGAAATGAAAATAAGTCAGTCAATGCATTATACCTATGTGTAATGACAAAAGAAAAACCCGGTATGTTAAAATAGATTTGTTGTTTCATTCTTCAATATCACCTTTAGTAATAAATTTTAATAGTATTTTATGGATAAAAGGGTCATGTGCCATTTTTTTTGGTTTTAATTAAGGTGACCAAAAGTTGAATTTAACATTTAACCTATTCAACAGATACTTTTAAAAGTAATATGCCCCGAAAACTTTATTTTAGTAGTTGTTATATTAAGATAGTTCCAGGATGTTTAACCAAATTGCTATTTCCTCAAAAATAGATATTCGTCACTTAACCCCTTTATTAACTCGCCCCTTCAATTAGTCGACAGCAATAGTGTCTCTCTTTCTACAATCACTTAATAAAATCAAACAATTTCAAATCATAAACTTTATTCTAACGTATTTATAACAAACGTAGGTGTAGGTTTCCGCGGTCGTTCTCAGGATGTAGATATCGGTTTCCGAGTTGTAACTTTGTAGAGTTAGGCGTAAATACCAACGTTTCGTACACTGTTGCAAGGAACATCTTCGGGGCTGTACGAAGATGTTCGTCATTTCGCAGTAGCTTGAAGAATGCTAGGACAGATACCGGCATAACTTATATAAGGGGGACCGGGTCAGATGGAGGCGTGCTATTGGCTGGAGAAACTGAGCCAATCGCATGCGTCGTATGGGCGTGGTATTTCGTAGTAGAATTCAACAATTTGCCGTTGGAGGTAACGTATAGCCATCGTCTCTATTCAGATTCCGGGGATTCAGGGACGTAATGCGATTCATGGGATAGAAGCTTCACCTCTTTGAATAGCATTTGATGACCGGTGTTGAGTTTGTGTTCTGTCAGCGCTGAACCGGCTATATTCAACAGTCCAGTACAACGTTCATGTTCGGATGCACGCGCGTCGTCTGGCCGCTTAGTTTCGCCAATGTACACACGAACACGGAATGCGATACAATCCTTAGGCTTGGAGCGGAGATATTTGTCCTAAACCAAGGGTAAGAGGTCCGAATCTTCAGAATGAGGTCTGAAGACGGTTTTGATTTTGATTTTGATTTTTAATGTAGAACCTTTCCTATATGATCGGTGATACCTTGAATATACGGTAAGAAGGCGGTGCTAATGTTAGGACCGGGTTCGCTCCTAGGTTTGGGGTTACGATGTCTAACTATAGTACGGTGTATGTCGTTGGCGTTATAATTATTCTAGAGTAGAGTGTTAGAAATATGTTTAAGTTCAGAGGTTAGTGCCCTAAGTTCTGAGATAGAAAACGCACGATGTACATCGTACGTTTTCTATGCCCAGAGGATAGTGCCCTAGATTCTGAGATGAAAATAGCACACCAACACAGTTAACCTAAGCTTCGATTGTTTGCCCCAAAGAATTTTTAACCTTAAATTTTAGTGTACGATTTGGTGTAACTTTGTAGAACAAACCAGTTTGGTCAGCATTAAAGATGTCATTTATGTCATAATCTTCCATAAAACCACTTAGTGTCGACTGCAGCCGCACTTTAGATTCTTCCAAATTTACATTTGCAGTTTCGCCATGAATGTAACTAGCACTTATGTCATGACGTTTTTTTTAAATGGTGTAACCAACCTTGCTGTACACGTAAATTCACAGTCTTTGAGCAATTTGGCAAATTCTTCCCCTTTAGTTTGAAGAATAGGACCGTTAATTGGTATATTATTGACTCGTTGGTACTCAAACCATCGTAGTAAAGCTTCATCGACTCTTTCTCGAACTGGTTTACGTAATCGATTGCCATTTTTGTTTGTCCGTTCTAATGGGAGAAATTTATTTTTAATTATAGTAGAAACTGTTGATTTTTTAAGACATTTAGCACGACAAATATCAGATTGTCTTTTACCACTTTGAATTTCTTTAATTATATTTATTTTCTCTTCAACTGATAATGCTTTACTATTGGAAAACTCAGTACAAGTACACAATCTTAAAACGTAAAGTTGCAATTAATAATCTACCGAAATAATTGTCTCTAACAGCGCTTGTGGTGTGTGAGTTTTTACTGTTCCGTCGAGAAAGGTAATTCCCCGATATTTAACACTACTGCATTGTAGCAGATTTATATTATAAGTACGTCATTCAAAAATCAAGTACGTTTTAAAAAAATTATAATTATTTTTTGAACAAAATTTCTGTATGTAATAACTAGAGAATTGTGTATAACGTCGCTCAGTACATCCCGGCGTAATTCAATGAAGTATTTGTTTGACTTACTCGGCCACCTGGTCTCTCAGCGATAACAATGGACAACCCATCTATTGTATTCGGAGTGTTTTCAGTGGTGTCGTGTACGTAGATAAAATAAATAAGTTTATCGTATTTCGTAAGAGAAATAGCACGTATATTCCTTTTCTTTTCATTTAAGCAACATCTTCCAATTATTTTCACATAAGTGTGCATAAAATTTCTTTATTTAATTTCGTTTATTTGGATCTAAAATATTCTTACTTTTTCAGACAATGGAAGAGCGTCGAGAATGGCATCGTGAAACAATGGCGAGTTGGATTGAGGGCCATACTGATTGTATGTACATTGCCAGTGATTCCGAAATTTATTGTGAAGTGTGTGAAACGTTAATGAAAAATTGCAATAAATCTACCGTAAAACGTCACGTAGGATCGTTAAAGCACGAAAAAAAATTGAACCCGTTGGAATCTGACAATTTTAACGAAGAACTCTGTGAAAATTTTATGGCAGCTAATATTCTATTATTTAAATTGAACAATCCAATTTTGAAGACATTTCTGAAAAAATATACTGGTCGAAATGTTCGAAATCGAAATCAACTTTACGCAAATATTATGTGTCTAGGTGCTATACGAGAACAGTAGAACGCATTAGAAGCCATCTTTTAAAGCAATACATATGGATAAGCTCCGACGAAATGGTGGATATGTTAGGACGCTGTGTAGTAAATGTTGTAGCTGATGTACTACATCCAACTATTCCCTATAACTCATATGTAATAGCAACAAATAGAGTTGATGCGGAAACAGTTGCTGAAACCATTAAGGAGAATATGCAAAAAAGGCTTCATTCGGACTCCACGTACAAAGAAAAAATACTTTTATTTGTCAGTGATAGCGCTGCGTATATGTTAAAAACAGGCAGACAATTGAAGAAAATATATCCTAATATGCTGGATATTACTTGTGTAGCACATGCTCTCCACAGAGTCTGTGAATATATCAGAGACACTTTTCCGGAAGTTGATAGACTTGTATCAGCTTTTAAAAAAGTTTTCAGGAAAGCACCTCTTTTCAGGGAAAAATTTCCATCTCTGTCACTGCCTCCCACTCCAGTAATAACTAGATGGGGAACATGGCTGGAAGCTACTAGTTATTATGCTGAGAATTTCGATAGTCTAAAACATTTCGTAACACTGCTAAAGGAGCATGCTAGAAGTATTGGTGAGTGCATGTAGCTCACACAAATCCCAAATTTAAAAAATCAGTTGTACTTTCTTCACGAACACTTTGGAAAATTGCCAAAACTAATCACTTATTTTGAAAATCGAAATCTCAAATTAAATGACGGATTATCCACATTAGATGTGGCTGTTAATAATTTGAAAAGTATTCCAAGTGACTTCGGATGTGGCCTTCGGCAAAAGTTTGAAGCAATTCTTAATAGAAATCCAGATTTAATTACATTGCAGCAATTATGTATGGAGACAATTCCACTAAATCTAACGGCTAAATATGAAGAAATAAAAGAATATTACCAGTATGCACCTATAACCAGTTGCGATGTAGAAAGGAAGTTTTCTATTTATAAGGATGTACTTAATTCAAAGAGAACAAAATTGACAGAAGAAAACCTTGAGAAACTATTGCTAGTCAATATTAATATTCCTTTACTCAACTTGAACGACAAAATGAACAAATAAAAATGTTCCAATTATAGAAATAAAATTAAAAACTTTAAAAATACAACTTTTAAACAAATACATATGTATTTCGTAATTTTATAGATCACCACCCGTTTGTTTTCCAATTATATAAATAAAATTAAAAACTTTAAAAATACAACTTTTCAACAAATAAATATGTATTTCGTAATTTTATAAATCACCACCCGTTCGTTTTCCAATTATATAAATAAAATTAAATATTTTAGAAATACAGCCTTTCGCCAGTACTGCACTGGGCTTTGCGTCATGTGGTAAGCGTGTCCGTTCTCTAGTAATAACAGAAATACGTAATAAATATGTACGTAATATTAGAACAAAAATACATTATTTCAAATAAGTCTTTGCTGGGACCACGCAGTGTGTACGCTGTTTCCGAAAGTACGTTTTATACGAGTCCGTTATATATAGTATATATCATCGATATGTATGGGATATGATTGGTATTCGGCTGGGTAATTTACGCCAGCTACCAAATAATCTACTTGATATTCGTCACCGCATTCAAGAAGCCTGGGATCATCTCCCGAAGAGTTCTCAAATGTATAAGAAACCGCGACGGACCCATTCTCATTATTAAATAACCTAGTTATTTTTTAATATTTCAGTATGAAAATGTAACAATTTCTTAAGTTTGATTAAACAAACATTTCTTATAAATTTTATTAAATTTGATTAACTCCTACTGGGTGTTTTTTTTGAAAGTCAGTATATTTTAGGATTTAGCTATTATATAATCTCGTAATTTTATATCAAGTGATAAACGTTTTTTCCTTTTTTTCGAATAAATTTATACTTTTGCAGTTGATATATAATATTGAAATGAAACAGGTGAGCTAAAATTGGAAAACTCGCCAGTGTCTAATTAAATTTTTATTGGAAAAGTTTGATAATTACTAATAGGAAGTATACCCAATATTAAAATAACTTTTTATGTATTACTCTCTTCAAAATTCATTCATGTAGCTGTAATATTTCCTAAAATTTGAATTTGAATGTATTTACCAATTTATCAGTTACTTATTTCGGCAATATTCTGTCCTTTGTGCTCACCTTTCTGAATTGTAATTAAAAGCGTCTAATTAAGACTTGCAAATTTATGCAATCTCTGAATCGAAAGGAGGGAACCAGGTGAAATTTATTTGATATAAAAACAAATTCTTGAAATTAATATTAGTTCTACAATTGCTTAAGTTCATGCTTAAGCAAACCTTAATTTGTAATAATAGCATGTTTATTTTACTAGCATTTAATACAAATTATGTATTTTTTTTAATTTGTATCTGAACTAAGGTATTTTACGTTAATCTAAATACAATTTTACAGAAATGTTAAAAAACATATCCATACATTTATTGTATACAGTGATATATACATATATATCACTGTATATATATATATATTATATATACATATATAGTCTGTGGTGGAATTTAAGCAAACTTTTTTTATTTATTCTAAGCTTTCGGTGAATTTGTCACCTTCATCAGGGAAAAAAAGGTTAAGTTGAATAAAACAGGATCAATATAAACAGAATGTGTTCGCAAAACAGACCGAGGTCATGGCCGGTCGGAGCAAGAAACAAAATTAACACGAATAAAGTCTTGTGTCTCAGCAATTAAACACTGTACGCTTCTTTTAATTATGCAAGGCTAGACACGAGCACCTCGTGTCCGGCCTTCTGTAGTCTAACCACCTACCCGGTGTTCGTACCGGACATTTTTAATTTGTTGTTGCATCTTAATTTTACTTCGTTCACTTTGTTTTTTGAAATAATTAAAAGAAGTGTACAGTGTTTGATTGCTGAAACAGACGTTATCCGTATCTATTTTGCGGACACCTTCTGTTTATATTGATGCTGTTTTTATTCAACTTAAACCTTTTCTCCCTGATGACGGTGACAAATTCACCGAAAGCTTGGAATAAATAAAAAAAAGTTTACTTTAATTGCGCATTTCGACCACTACCGTTTACTTATATATACATACATATATATATATATATATATATATATATATATATATATATATATATATATATATATATATATAGAGTGAAACATCCCTTGACCGGACACCTTCGGGACGAAAAACTTGATCCGTTCAAGGGAGTTATCCGTTCAATTGAAAACGAAAGCTAAAATTGAATTTATGTACAGGCTGTTTCAGGATTATATGAAAAAAATTTAAATTTGAGTTCAGGGCACCAAAATAAGAGAAAAACTTCCTATAAAGCTGTTTCCGAAAACCTTTCGTTAAATAGTTACAGTACTTAAAAGATAAGGGTCTAAGTTTATATAATTTTTCTCAAATTTTGAAATAGATATAAAACTCATATTTGGAAAATATTTAGAATGATACAAACGACGTCGAGTTATTCAATTTGATATAAAGATTTATGTGACAGTAGCCTACTACGCATTTTTATTATAACGGCAAATTACAGATTATGCAGCGTAACCTACTTAAATTTTTTGCGATTGAACCAAACATTTTCTGAAAAAAATAAATGAGACAAAAAGGATTCTAAATGAATCTCGCTTAACCATTTTAAGTTTCATTTTACAAAATGCCACACGAAAAAAAAGGTTCAGATCAAAATACAGTAAGGGTAACTGACTTTACCACTTCGTAATAATAGAGGATGATCGACAAATTACTTATAGGAAGTTATTTCCTTAGCTGGTCACAATTACCAAATATGAGTTTTGTATCTGTTTCAAAATTTGAGAAAAAATATAAAAACTGGATTTAGACACTTTTCTTTGAAGAATTGTATCTATTTAACGAAGCGTTTTCGGATGCAGTTTTGTAGGAAGTTTTTCTTCTATTTTGGTGCCCGAAACCCAAATTTTAATTTTTTTCATATAATCCTGAAACACCCTGTATATATTGGTAAAATTCCTTTGAGTGTAAAAAGCTGAATCAAATTTACTTTAATATGTATATAATTTCTGTTAATAAAAACAGAATTTGGGTCTGAATATCAAACAAAACGATTTATTTCTAGGTAACGTTTCAAAACTATATTTGTTTCTTTATCAGACCTGATAAAACATTTACAGATTAGCCATACACAGTAAAATATGGAAATATACTTACATAAGCAATTAACAATTCCAAAGAAATTTCATAGAATGAAGATACCAATTAAATGCATATCTTAGTTATATTTACGCAACCAGCTATTGTAAAAAATGCATTCCTATTAAACATGTTTAACAGGAATTAAAAAAAAAACACAAATTTTCATTGTAATCGTTCAATATCAGGGCACTAAGTAGACACAATCAAGTTTAAAATCGAAAATTGATACCTTCGATGACTCGTGAAGCGATAAGGGATACAACACCAGATGTGGCAAAAAATATGTATATATTTGTATATGCAATTATGTAACAATTTGAGAAGAATTAAATACGAGGACTTGACACAAAAACAGGCCAGAAAATATATAAATAATTTTTTTTAATTAAATTAATTTAATTTTAATGTATTTCATGAGACTATTGTAAGAATTGGCGAACGTGGATGTGCGGTCTTTGGTATTGAGATTGTTAGTAATTTTTTTAATGGCTAAACTTTCTAAATTCTATTCTAATTCTTTTATAAAAGTTATTTTCACTGTTAAAATTGATATTGTGTTTAAAAGTACTAATATAGGATCCCAAGGGACGCTTTTTGGGTTTACCTGTGAATCACTGCGATGTTGGGTGCTACTGTCACGCCATCTCTGGGCTGGCTGACTATTCACTTCATAAATACGATAACAAAATTATATCGTTCATATTTCTGAACATCAACTTCAATTTCTTTCTTATCACTTACTTTGCTTCTTTATTTCGTAAATATAAGCGAAACATTTAATAAAAAAGTATCACCAATGAATTATTATGCATATCGTTCGCCTTGTTTGTTTTCTAATGACGATAAACAAGGCTCCTGGCCAATCGCTTGAAGTGTGTGATTTGAATCCGGAAAATTCATGGTTTTCACATGGTCAATTAAATGTTGCATGCTCGCGAGTATGATAACCCACAAAACGATTGATTTTTGCTCAAGATGGGATAACAAATACGTTCTTGACAGAAGATGTCAATTTTTTATTCAGATAGCATTTTCAGATTTCCTCTGATACTCGATGAAATGCATGTGCGAAACATGTACTACTTCCAACAAACATACTACTGTATGTTTGTTGGAAGATCCGACCTGGCCGCTTCATATATGCAGTTCCATCTATTACAAATAATAATACTTTTTTTTTTATTTATATCGTGATTTCCATCCAATAACGATTTCAAACATAAAGTTACATTATTTGATATACATTCTGCATTAGATCTTACGATTCTCTTAGATGCAAATTGATGTGTAGATATTCCCGTGTCGCTGTCCATCACATATTTATGCAATAGAACTCAAGCAACTAATAAAACTAAACAATAGATCTACCGCTACAAATTCTTTTAAATCCCATCCTGGAATGTATCTCTGACTTCCGATCCCTAGATATTATAACACCTTTTACAACTGAGAAACTTAAAGGTACGAGAAACGCTAGATTAAAGTAATCCTTATCATTCATCAAAAATTCTAGCGTCAAGTCTTGTGAGCTTGATAAGTGTTCCTGAATTATTTAATTAAATAAAAGATTTCTTTAACTGTTATTTATGGTTTCTTTGTTGTATTTATTAGACGAATCTCAGTTAAAAATCCATCTACTTCTTAATTTAATTAACTTAAGACTTATTGTAACTTTATAAAGAATATATATAAATAGTATTTGGTTAAATAAAGCAGGCCGCAAAAGAAAAGATCAAGTAAATAATTTCACACAGGAGTTGCTGTTAAACAGTTTTTACTTCTTAATGTCAGAGAGCAAGAACGCCCCAGTCATCACGTACCTAAGTTTGTCTCTGTTTTTTCTGCCCTTCTACTTTAATGTTTCTTTTTCTATTTCTTCCAGCGAGAAGGATGTAAAAGCTTAATAAAACCGACTAGGTAGTTTTATTTCATTAACTGTGTAGTTCTCCTAGAGGTCACGTACCTGTATATAGAGGAAGTACTTTAATGCAATTGCCGGCATTTCTGCTTTCTTTGTCTATTCTCACTTTGCCCGAATTATGTTCGAGGGATCTAGGTCACAGCCAAACTTTGCCAAGACTAACACAGAGTAATTCCTTTTTCTGCATTTAATATTTAATATACAAGTATTTGGGATATAAAAATTGGCTAATAAATAATAATAACAATAATATGAAATAAAAATTACAAAAAAAAACAATAACAATAAATTATGATAGTATAAAAAAATGCACTGATTTTAAGTTTCAAATAATTTAATCTAACTTTCCACTACAATATCATTTCATCACACTGTGACTTCATCAGGTGGATGAATAAATGGTGAATTTACAAATGTACTAGGTATATATACAAAGCCTGATAATTATAAATTTAATGAAAGTAGGGGGGAATTACAAATATCTGTTTGGTCGTTTAACACTAACCCTAATTTCTTATATCTAGAAATTTCTAATGATTCTAGCAAATCTAGTTTTTTACTTTTATCTTGAATATGAAGAATTTTGAAGTTCGCATTAAAGTTGTGGTTATTCTCTATACAATGATTAGCAATAGTTGAATCTGATTTATTATTATCTATAACTATTTTGATGTTCGGATATCCTTTGAGTGAATGTTCGTCCTGTTTGACCAATATATGACATATTACACTCACAAATTAACTTATAGACGCCTGAAACAAGTTTTTTATCCGTTTTGTCCTTATTGTTTTTTAAAAAACTACCATCTGTATTATTGGTTTTGTACGCTACGGTAGTATTAGTGGCTTTCTTGATAAGATTACTAATTATGTCTGAAGTTTTCCCGATATACGTTAAGGAAGAATAATATACTACATCTTTTAATTGTTTAGGGTATATTAAAGAGCGGGTAAGTATTTTTTGTTTGTGTTGGAGGATTCTATTGATAATATTGTATGAATATCCATTATTTTTAGCAATAGTATGTATTCTGTTTAATTCTATGTTGAAATTGTTTTTATTAAGGGGTATATGTAAAAGTCTATGTATCATAGATTCATACGCGGCTAATTTGTGTTTTAAAGGATGAAAGGAGGACGCATGTATTGTTGTATCTGTATGTGTAGGTTTATGGTAAATGGAAAATTCATGTTTACCAGCATTATTTGATATAGTAAGATCTAGGAAATTAATTAAGCCATTCTTTTTTATTTCTAGTGTAAATTTAATATTAGGGTGAACATTATTTAAATAATCAAAAAACATTTTTAATTGTCTATCCGTACCATTAAAGCAGACTTCATCAACGTATCTAAACCAGTAAATACATTTTTTAAAAAGGGGGTGAGTGCTAATAGTTTCTTCGAAATGATTCATGAAGAATTCCGCTAATAAGGGGCTTAAAGGGTTTCCCATTGCTAATCCTGTCGTTTGTGTGTAATATTCATGGTTGAATTGAAAGTAATTTTGTTCCATGCAAATATTAAGTAGATCTAAGATTTCTCCGCATATATTGGTATGGTGTTGATGTAGTTTAAATTTAATGATGTCTATTACTTCTTTTGTTGGAATATTAGTAAATAGATTTGTTACATCGAAAGACACAAATTTAGCGTTATTAGGGATATTTAAATATGAGATTTTATTTATAAGATCTAAGGAATTTTTTAAAGTAAAGGTTGATTTAAATTTTGTATGTTCTATTATAATATTAATTAACTGTTTGCATAAATTTCTACACGGGGCTTTGACATACAAAACTACAGGTCGGATAGGTAAATCATTTTTATGTAGTTTGATCAAACCATACATTTTAGGGGGTTGTGGATTCATTATAACAATTTTGCGTTTTTGTGAAGGGGTAAATATAGTATTGGACATGTTTAACGTAGTTTTTAATTGTTTTTGAAACTTAGATGTGGGGTTAGTTTTAATTTTTGTAAATGAACCAGTATTAAGAATAATAATAAATTACAATAAATTACATTACAAAACTAGTAGTAAATACCGTTCTGTGATGTATACCAATACCCCAATATCAACCGCGTACCAACGATTTCATACTCTCTGATGTGTGGGTAGAGTAAAATATTTTCTTGGCGTCATAATAATAATACTAGTAATAACAATAATCATTTGTCAATTAGAAAATGATATTAATAATAAATATAAAAAAGAACACGATATAAAGTGCAATGATTGACTCTTTACATTTTCATGTCATACACCCGATGACTTGTCTTTTTATATTTTTCAATACATATGTCTTATCTTCAACTGTTCAGTGTGTCATCCTTTAAAAATCCATTACGCATATGTGTCAATTTATTATCCGTAATTAAACGATGGAATTTCGCATAATCTCAACCCCACAAAGACAATGCGTCTTGCAGGCGTCTAAGAAATGATCGTAAGTTAAAGAGCATCTATAACATATACACTATGCCAACTTTTGAGTGACGGACTTGTATGATGTGTTCAAACAAAGGGATTCCACAGGACGGTGCGACTCTCAAATTTGGCTCGAGTTCAAGTTCTCGAGATATTAAAGTAATTATTTATATTACAGAGACTCAACCACTATTCTATTTCGGTTCGGACAATTAGCCATATGCGACGGTGACATACTGGCAATTTTAAACAATTGCGTTTTTAGTGACACAGGTTTCAGTTTATTGGCTTTGCTACAAACTAAAAATTAGTTCATGGATATCGTTTATCACAATAATTTATCGCAGTGGCGGCTCGTGCTAAAAATTTTAAGGTGTTCTGCAAGTTTTACAAAAAAATTTACCTTGCACGGGCAGCAAGAGGTTGTCTCCCATCGATCTTATCGTGCTTCTTCGCCTTCCGCATTGAAGTAATGGATTTCTGGAACTATTGTCAATTGTCACACAAAAAAATAAGAGTCTCTAATATTATTGTTTTTACGTTAAACTCGCCGCACCGTAAAAATAGTCGCGAAAATATTAAATACCGATAGGTCCAACTCGCAACGGGCCAAAGGCAACAATATACGTATGGAACGTTATGCGGTGTGGCAACGTGTGTACGATGCCTATATTGAGTGACTTTCTTAAAATTTAAATTTATTTTGCAGAATTAGTGATTTTTTTACTTTTATCTTTTAGAAAACGTTATTGTTTTTTTATTACTTAAAATTACTTTATATGAAAAATAGTATACCATAAAAGTGTAAACAAAGACAGTATACATTGAAACGAATATTCATTCAATTGTATTGTCATGAAATTGAATTTGTCAATCGTTGTTAAATTTGTTAGAATGAATAGATATTTATATTTATCGGAAAATACTAATACTTAAAGCAAACAAATAAGGTGTAGTGTTTTGTTATAGGAATGTATAATATCCATTTCTTCCTGCATATTGATTATGCAGCTGATGCTTTCGTAATATGCTCATATTTGTATTATTTCAACTTATACTTCGGTCGATACATACCGACTTCCTTCAAACCAGGAGGAAGCTACAGTTGTAATTAAACTATACTTCCTTTTTTTTTATTACCTACGGATATTCACAATTCCAAAATACGTTACAATGTTGCTTATTTTAGATTGTAATTAGCTGAATGCCGTCGCAAAACTGATCTCTGCATTTTTAAAAATGCCAGAATAAAATTAACCCCTGCCCTTATTATAATTTTACAAAGGAACAGACACGTACTTCAATTTCTACGAAAAACTAAGCCTACAGTTCATGTATAATACAGTGATAATGAAGACTGGAGCATTTGTCGACCTACGAAGTTGTACTTTACTTGTTTATTGTTAATAAAAGGCTGATGGAAATATTACGTGAGATTTTGGTATCTGTATTAT
Source organism: Melolontha melolontha (assembly GCA_935421215.2). Classification (NCBI taxonomy): domain Eukaryota; kingdom Metazoa; phylum Arthropoda; class Insecta; order Coleoptera; family Scarabaeidae; genus Melolontha; species Melolontha melolontha. The sequence goes on along the minus strand of OW285242.1, from coordinate 14,058,704 downwards.
AATAACATCACGATAATAGTAGAAATACAAATATGAGCATATTACGAAAGCATCAGCTGCATAATCAATATGCAGGAAGAAATGGATATTATACATTCCTCAAAACACTACACCTTATTTGTTTGCTTTAAGTATTAGTATTTTCCGATAAATATAAATATCTATTCATTCTAATAAATTTAACAACGATTGACAAATTCAATTTCATGACAATACAATTGAATGAATATTCGTTTCAATGTATACTGTCTTTGTTTACCCTTTTATGGTATACTATTTTTCATATAAAGTAATTTTAAGTAATAAAAAAACAATAACGTTTTCTAAAAGATAAAAGTAAAAAAATCAATAATTCTGCAAAATAAATTTAAATTTTAAGAAAGTCACTCAATATAGGCATCGTACACACGTTGCCCACCGCATTACGTTCCATACGTATATTGTTGCCTATGGCCCGTTGCGAGTTGGACCTATCGTATACCAAATCATATCGCCTTCCGCGCTGGAATAAATGCACTGCATTTCGCTGCATTTAATGCAGCGACCAGGCCTGCTAAAATGACGCATTGGTTTTAGACATTCTCGGGGCTAGCGGGGTGCGCGCACGGTGTTTGACAGAGCTCTGAGCGCACGCTCGTGTGGACCAGATAAGGAACAAGTGAGCGATCGCGCGAATTAGGTTGGTTATTCCACTGGTCGCCTATTGAATATTATTTGGAATTTCGGAAGCGAATATCTCGGCTTCTACTTGTCGGATTTTGATGATTGAGGTGTCAAATTGTAGGGTTTGATGTCCTCTACAGGTGATGTAGAAAAATATGCAAATTTTTTGATATACAGGGGGAGAATTTTCATAACAATATGTTACGCTTTTATAAACATCAGAAATGTCGGAAAAATTATGTAAAAGAAAACTAGTTATAACTAATACAGGTTCGCCCGCCCAATTTTTTGGGAGCTCTGCAGCACTGCAGCGCTTATGCGCTAGCCGCCACTGATTTATCGGCAACAATGCTTTATTTTGTATTGCGACTTTTCATTCGTTTGTGCTCATAAAATTCCTTTTTGTCTTTTGATTACCACCCTCCGACTAATAGGAATTATATTTTAAAAATGGTATTTACCTACGTGGAAAAAGATGCAGGGAAATATTCGTTGGCGTGGTTCTTAACATAACCAAATTTTGAATCAAATTTAAATTAAAAAAAAAAAGATTTAAAATAAAACCCTTTTTAGTAAAACGAAAGTTAAGTAAGGACTTTCTAAATAGATTTTACGTTGTATTGCAAATAATCAGAAAATGAATTTAAAATGTGTATGTAGCTCGTTAAGTTTATTGTCAATAAAATGTATGATACTGTAATGTTTATCTGTCTGGGTCCTTAAATAAAACTAACTGTAACTAATAGACACACACTATATTAATAATAAAAACGAATAACAATTTAAAAACTAATTACTAACAATAAGCACATTTATGTATTTATATTTATTTAAGTTCACTCGGCGATGAGTTGGTATGGAATGAATTAAATCCCTTCCTCGACGGCTTATATAACAAGTGTTTATTTGAAAAGTCAATCTAGTAGCATGTGATTTACTGAGAACATTTTGAAGTATGTCGTACATTAAAATTTACTACTTAACCTATGAAGTCGTATATTTTGACAGTTTCATACATACAAATAAATAACAAATAATAGGTATTTATTGAAAACTATAACAAATGTTGAAAATGTTGTCCTTCAAGAACAATGCACTTTAAATTCCTCCGTTCAAAATTTCTGATGATATTCCTGCAACATTACTGGATTGTTATTAATTTCCATGCTTTTCTGTTCGATTCTCTGTAGCATATCATTCAAATTCAATATTGGTGTTGGAAATATGTTATTTTTTAGATAAGGCCACAAAAAGAAGTCGCAAGGTGTTAAATCGCATGAACGTGTAGGCCAGGAAATTTCAGTATTTCAACTAATTATACGCTCATCAAAAAATTCTCTTAAGTAATCCAAAGATTCTGCAGTACACTGACAAGGTGCTCCGTCTTGTTGGAAATATGCATTTTGTAGGGCATCATCATGCAACTGATTGACAAATGGTTGTAAAATTTTCGTACGGTACCATTGAGCAGTTAACGTTCCCTGAAAAAATATTGGTCCAATGATTCGCCTTTGGCTTATCGCTGCCCAAACACAAATTTTCTCTGGATGTAGCCATTCTTCATTAAACACATGTGGATTTTCAATAATCCAAATTCATGTATTTTGTGAATTTAAGTATCCTGTTTTATAAAACAATGCTTCATCAGTAAAGATGACTCTTTGCGATAGTTCTCCATTATTGTTCATATCTACAAACCAATTACAAAACTGTACTCTACGTGGGTAATCAATTTATAACAATTCTTGTACTGCTATGACACGGTATGGATAAAGTTGCATATCTTTTTTTAATAACTTGTGAGTTGTACCAACAGAAAGGTTTATTTGTTGACTCAAATGTCGAACAGATGTTTGTGGTTCATTTTCAATTATTTCTTCAACACGATTGACAACTTGAGGTGTACGTTTCTTAACTGCTCCGCTGCCTGATTTTCTTAAGAGACTACCAGTTTCAGAAAAAGTTTTAAAGTTCTATCCAAAGTATTCTTAAATTGTATATAATCTATTACAAAATGTGGAAACTCAACTTGAAATTCTACCATGCAATCTTGAACTGAATAAACCCATAAACCATCAATTTTATTACCGCTTCGAAAATAAGCCTGGACTAAAAAAATTTTCTGTTCTAAAGTGAAAGCCATTTTAAAACTGAGAAGCAATTTATTTAAACCAGAATCGACGCACGATTATTTTATGCACTAACTGATATTTGTGATTGACATTATCAAATGTCATTTGGATTTACGTTTACGGAACAAAAAACACTTATTAATATATTTGCGTCTTATTCTATCAAAATTTCAAAGTAATCTAGATTGACTTTTCAAATGAACACTTGTTATCGGCCGTCACACCTCTCTCGTGTTTTCTATTCTCGATCTTTCCGTTTCTATATCTCTCGAGAAGGTGCCAGAGGTGTGATACGTGACGATACGTTTCCTATTGTTTAAGGTGAATAAATTTATTAGAAAATGCTTTTTCATTGAGTTTTCATTAATATCACAATATTTCTACTTCCCTTATTATTGGAAACTAATATCGAAATTCTAATGCTAGAGCTGGATTCAACACATCAGACTGTTCCAGGAGGGAAAAGTATAATTGAAAGAAAGCTCTGTATATTATTTGAACATGTATAAATGGCTCGTTGTCTTCGAAATATCGTTTCAGCGATTTATTTATGTTGCTAGCCAAAAATAACTAAATAAATCAATTTCAGAAATAACATGAAGACCAATTGAGTGTTGCTTGGTTAATTTATGTCAAAGTTAGTGTTAAATTTTCTATAATTTGAACGAATAAGTAAGCATTTCTTCTAAATTGTTTAATTCCATACGTGGATATATACAAATTGTGTATAAATTGTCGCAAAAGCTACACGTAGCGACATTCTTCGTTCGGTTCTGAATAAAAAATCTTAATTTTTAATTGAATCGGCCGATACTTGCTGGAAATCCATTATATGTAAATGGGATTTAAGTAAAACACTTATATTAATTTCCAGTATATATTACACTTTATTATATATTAATAAATAGATAACATGTTTCGCTACGATGTAGCTTCTTCGGATCTTATATTACTACTGAACACGCTCTTCACAAATGTAAAATTTTTCCTATTTTTTCACTTATCGGTCCTATGTATGTTAATAATTTATAATTGCTTGGTTTATCTTTTATTATTGGGTACACATTTTCTATTGCTTTCCTATATTTCTTTTTTCTTAAAATTGTATCTACTATATTTAGGTTATATCCATTATTTTGCGCTATTTGTTTAATGATATTAAATTCTTTAAAGAAGTTTTCATTATTTAAAGGTACTGATATTAATCTGTGTATCATACAATGGAATGATGCTAGTTTTTGACTTACCGGGTGATAGGAACTATTGTGAATGATAACATCTGTGTGTGAGGGTTTGTGATATATTGAAAAGACATGTTTATTATTTTGTCTAAAAATTGTAAGGTCCAAGAAGTTTATACTTTGATCTGATTCTTTTTCTATGGTGAACTTAATGTTTTGGTGTAGATTATTTATGTGTTCAAAAAATTGGTTTAATTGTCTATCTGTGCCTCTGAAACAAGCTAATACGTCATCTACATATCTGTGCCAGTATATAAATTATTTAAAATTGGGATGTTCTTTAATTTGACTTTCTAAATTATCCATAAAAATCTCTGATAATAGCGGACTCAATGGGTTGCTCATTATTAGGCCATCATTACATGAATATATCTTACTGTCAAATTCAAAATAGTTTTGATCTAAACAGATAGTTTTAAGAGAACTTATGATTTCTAATTTTTTAACTATATTAACATTTTGAATTGTTAACAAATTCTCCACCAAATTAATGGTGTCTTTTATCGGGATACTAGGGAATAAATTAGTAATGTCGAATGATATTAGCTTGGCATTGTCTGGAAGTTTAATATCTTTTATTTTGTTAACTAGCTCTAATGTATTTTTAATTGTAAATTTCGCTGAAAATTTAGTATTTTCTCTAATATGTTCTAAGATTTTTTTGGATAATTTATATGAAGGAGCTGTGACAAACGACACGACTGGTCTGATAGGATTATCTTTTTTATGAAGTTTGATTAATGAATATAATTTTGGAGCTTGTGGATTCATATTGATAAGTTTACCTTCCTCCTTATCATTAAATAAACTTTTACAATTCTGTATGCACTTCTTAACTGAAGATTGAAATTTCACTGTGGGATCTGATTTTAACAATTTATATTTTGATGGGTCTAAAAATTGCATAGTTTTATTAATAATTTACTTAAATCCCATTTACAAAAATCTTAATGTTAAAATGTCGTATTATGCTTCGTAAATTCGTAAATGTCAAAATTTGACAGTAATGATTTTGATTGAACTCACTTTGAAATACAAACTTATTGTTCTACAACGTTGCCAAATGTGTTTTTCGTGGAAGTACGTTAATGAATAAATGTTTAAAACAAGCTTTTAAATCAAAAAGAAAACGTTTACGAAATAATACTAGTAAATTTTTTTTCTTTAAACTAAATTGCATCTATCTCTATTAACAGATATCGAAGATCAAAGGTTAGTTACGCACTAAAAGTCTGAACTTCAAGAACCCCGTGAAAACAAACGAAGCATGATACGACATTTTAACATTAAGATTTTTTATTCAGAACCAAACGAAGAACGTCGCTGCGTGTAGCTTTTGCGACAATTTATACACACATTATATAGTTATTATACTCGCACAGTTCATATTTCTTTACCTTCTGTTCTTTTCACGAGCAAAGTTCATAATATCTAATTTCGTACTTGTCCTCAATGATCATAACGGGGTTTTAGTGCCGCGCAATCTGTGCGACTTAAGGAAAACTACCTCTAACGTATAGGCATGTGTTTGTTAGAGTAAGGGTTTGTTTTACGAAACAGCCATTAAATGTTAAATTAAGGGAATAATGTTTAATTGAATGTGCTCAGATAAGGCACCCTTATATAATTTGCACACATATTGTTTTGTTAAATTTTATGTGTCGTATTCCTACTCATTACCTTCAGTGTGTGTTATCGCATAGACATCTCGTTATTAATATAGTCAGATTATTTATGATCTAGGTGTGAAGTACCTAACTATTCGGGATATGGAGATTCGTTGTTTAAAAATTAATAAAAGGGAATTAATGTGTGGAAAGACGTACTTAGCAAACATCACAAATTGTCGTCATGTCGGCATGCCTTGTGTTCCGTTCTTTAACTTCTCTAATGAGGTTATTCGTGCCTATATTTGCAAAGTGAGAAGTACATTGCTATCTGGTTACGATTGGGTTCGGGCTTTCTTGATTAAGGGTTGCAGATATTTTGTTATCGGTTCTCTATATAAAATCTTTCACTTGTCTTAATTCCTAGACATTTTCCGTTGAATGGAAGATCGTACGCATTATCCCTATGCTAAAATCTGGAGATCCTATCTTGCAACTCATATCAATGATATCGTTTTTTATGTCACCAGAATGGCTTAATTCTGCGCAATACAAGATTGCTCACTAATACACCATTAAAAATTTTTGTTTTTTCTCTATGATGCGTAGAAAAAAATATATTTGATATAAATTTTAGATTCGTGGATAATAATAATAATTTATTTTGCCCAACAGACTAACCCAAATGACAATAAAATTTGACTTTATGTTACAATACAATACATAAATAAATAAATCAATTAATTCCATAAAACATAGAGACGTCGTCAAATAATTCATTCGCGTTTCTTTACGAATGCACTAATGGGAATCTGTACAATATATTAGTTCTTGGTGTTGAAAACACAACCATGGGGTGTCTAGCGTGGTACCAGTAAATTTAATCACGCTAGAGTAAAATCATTTTCGGATGAGACTGGCGCAGAAAAACATTTTAGTAATTAGAAAGAGAGCCACCTCATAAATGAGAGAAACAGCTAGTAGTATAAATCCGTGTACTGTACGAGTCACAAACGTTTATCGATTATTTGTCAGTCGGTACCAGGCATTTGATCGGTGTGTTTCGTAGTGGTGTTGTACGTACATTGAGAGTTTTCCTATTTGTAATATTATTGTTGTGTTTTATCTATTAATTTTTTTTTTTTCAAAGCTATTCAAGAGTAAGAATGCATCCTTTTGTAAGTAGAAATATACTTATCATAAAATTCCTGAAAATTTAGTTGTATTTATTTACACAGGGTAAAATGTCTGATATGGCAACAAACTCTGTCCTGAAGGAAGTGAGCCCTTGTTCGAAAAAGAGAAAAGTTATTCTTGAACAATCTCGTGAAATAATTTTTAATGTATATAACTATTTTAAAAAAACAAGGTGTGACAGGTAAATATATTTACAAATTAGGTGGATACATAATATTTAACCTGTACTAATACTACTTTTTTTAAATCAAATTAAAAATTATAATTTATGTTGTTCATCATTTATAGGTCAGCTGCTAGATACAGTTGCAGAATCAACAGGTATTTCTAGGAGCACTGTAGGTCGAATAATTAAGGAAGGTCATGCTGTTGAAACAAGAAAAGTAAATTCATTATTATCGACAAAAATAAAACCACCAAAATCTACTGTCGATAACTGTGGGGAAGAAATTATTCGCAGAATTATACATAATTTTCATGTGACTGAAAAGAGAAGACCCACAATAAAAGCCGTTTATAATAAAATTCACGATGATGAAGGAATCAGTTTTGCAGGAGGGCTATCATCTTTTAGGAAATTATTGCTGCGAATAGGATTCAGGTCCTTTTTTTATTATTTTTTGTAATATCACTCTAAACTTTTTATTTGCTAGATGAAAAAAACTACTGATAACAGTAAGATTTTAATGGAGCGGTTTGACATAAGAGAGCTGAGGTGTTCTTACATCCGCAAAATAACGAATTATCGTCCCCAAGGACGTTCAATAATATGTACAGGTATAAAAAGCATTTAGAAAATCTATTTAGTACATATTTTAAGTACATAAGTAATTTTTAGATGAAACTTACATACATGCAGGGCAAACATCTCCTTTTGGATGGGTCGATCAATCTAATGAAGGATTAAAGTGTCCAATTTCAAAAGGGAAGCATTTAATAATTGTTCATGCTGGTTCTGCAGAGGGTTTTGTTAATGATGCGTTATTAATTTTCAAATCAGGTCAAAAAAGTGGCGACTACCATGACGACATGAACTTTATAAATTATAAAAAATGGTTAGAAACATCTTTAATTCCCAATTTGCCTGATAATTATGTGATTGTTGTGGATAATGCCAACTACCATAATGTTATGTCATATAAACATCCACCATCAGCCAGTAGAAAGTGTAATATGATACAGTGGCTAAACGAAAGGGGCATAACTTACGATGCAAATTGTACTAAACCGGAGTTGTACAATTTAGTAAAACTTCACAAGCCAAAACATATACAGTACAGCATAGATGGTATATTTGCAAAAAAAGGCCACACCGTCCTGAGATTGCCACCATACCACCCAGAACTAAACCCGATTGAAAAAATCTGGGGCATTGTAAAGAATCGGGTTGCATCAAAAAATGTTACATTTCATATAAATGATGTTGAAAAATTGGCGAGAGACGAATTTAACATCAAGGTAGAGGAATGGTCAGAAACTTGTCGACATGTGGAAGGTGTAGGAAAAGATTATATTATGAAGGAGCACATAATGGATGATTTTTGTGAAGAATTTATTTTTAATGTCAATAATGACTCTGAAGATGATTTCTACGATTTTTCCAGCTATGAAGACTGGATTTTAAATGTTTCTAAATATATTATATTAATTTTGTCATCAGCGAAAATAAATATTTGATTATACATTGTATGTATGTATATTTGTTTTAATAAATATAAAAATTTTTCTAGGCACATGCTTGTGTATTTATCTTCTTTTAATGTCTCTAAAGTAAGATTTTGGTTAGGAGTAAAATTATAATGAGAAAACCAAAATTAAGGTTAATGAAAACCATATTACAAAATATGCATTAATATAATAATAATTTGTAAATACAAAGACTTAAATGTGAAAGCACTATAAAAAGAAATATTTCATTGTAAAATACAATTTATAAAAAATTTGTTACATAATACCAATTGATTTAATAATTATTTTATTCTTCGCGAAGTAATAAGTTTACTTAAAATCGACAATAAAACATAATTATTATGGTTTAATATAACTAAATATTATTTAAGTTTAATACTGCCGCCTAAATTGCCAAGACTGCTCAATGTTTTTAAGGTGTTCAGTATTTTTGTAACGTCATCGCTCGCGCATCTTCAGTCTCATCTGAAAGTAATTTTACTCTACCAGCGATGTTGAGTCGATCCTGTTATTCAGGAGATTCGCCACCAGTAATGCGCTCATCCTTTGTCTTTACACCGGCACCGCTAGCATTTCCAATACACGCCTCATAATCAAATCCCCGTTGTCTATACTCGTAGTTCGTTCTGGATAAACACCGTTCAGCTTCTAACTTCACATTGCACATAACAGTATGTGTAAAATATTATTTCAGTTGTGTGTACACAATTTCTACGTTACAAATGAAACAGACATGCAATATACACATTTGTAACTGTACACATTGACAATACATCTCGTACTTTCCAGCATTTACTTCTGCTTATGACACGTGTTTCTGCCATCTAGTATTAGGCGTCATCAGTTAAGTTAGTAAAGTAAATAAAGCTTAAATCGCCTATAAGGTATAGCAAATTTTGTCCTATCAGGTAGCAAGTGACATCTCACGGACGAAAGAGACATTGCCGAAAATGGCAACCCTTCCCTTGACCGGCTATGCCGGTACAGAAGGGAAGAAAATACGTATATAGGTGTAAGTCCATTAACACGATGCCAGATGGCAGCATGTGTACAGTTACAGATGTGTATATTGCATGTCTGTTTCATTTGTAACAAATGCGTAATACGTGCTTAACGTATTGATATACTCAAACGTTTTTTGTATATTTGCTGCCATCTGGCATCGTGTTAATGGACTTACACCTACACTTTGTCCGTTTTCAGTTTGCAGTCACATGACTAACTATGCCATACTATCTCAGACACAGAATCTATATACTTTGTTTTTCAGATATATTGAGCTACAAATATTCAGAATTGAAACGTATGTCATTTGATACAAGACATACGTCTTTGAAATTTCTTCGTAGCAAAGACAAAGAAAAATAATATTAGCATGTCTTGTATAATATGAGATACCGACAACTGTTTTAGTCAAAAGAGAAAATACGTATTTATCGAGACATATACAGGTTATGTTTAGTGCTTGTTTGTATTTTTCCGTTGATATTTTAAGATTTCTTATTTATCTGTTCTTCTTGCAACAATAATAGTCAGTTTCGAGTAATTAATCGTAAGTATTTAACGTAATATTTCTTAATTAAATTATTTTACTTTGACACTGACAAATTACATTTTTTGATAAATTGATATGCATATCGCAAAATGTAATTTTCATAATATGAAGTGATATAAAATTTCATGTTTGTGTTCTTTTTGTTGTAGAATATGCCAGGTAAACGTCTAGATTCACAGGCACAAAATCTAGTTGCCAACCTTCTTCATTATCTTGAAGAAGAGAAATATAATAGAGGTCCATTATTGTCTGTTGATTCAGTTTATGAGGTAAGATAACACCAAATTAATATCTTTAGATTAATGAGGAAAAATATTTTTAGAGAGTAGCAAGTGCTCTTAAGATCTCTGTCCGAACCGTTTACAATATCAAGAAACGTGGGACATCACCTGGAAAACAAATACCCCGACGTAAACCAAAAACCAAAGATTTGCCAGAAAGCTTGAAAATGGAAGTCCGAAATACTTTATACGACATGTTTCAGTATTCTAAGCAATTTTATTTTCATAAATGATTTATTTTTTAACGATATACTTTTTTAGAAAAACATGTTACATTGAAAACATTGAAGATTGAACTGGAAACTAAACAAATGGTGCAAATAGGAAAAACATCTCTTTCCATTTTACTCAAACATATCGGTTTCAAATATAAAAAAGATGATAATAGAAGAGCATTAATGGAAAAACTTGATGTTAGTGTAATGCGAAGTGTATTTTTAAGGAAGTACATTGAGAATACAAATTCTGGTTTGCGTCAAGTTGTCTTTTTAGATGAAACATGGATATTTTCCAAAGGATCGAAACCGTAAAGAGAAAGTTTATGAAATTGATGAACTGTTAAGAAATGCAGGACATGAAATTCTTAGACTGCCACCATACCACTGTGACTTCAATGCTATTGAGCTAATTTGGGCAAAAGCAAAAACATATTACAATGTGCACATCGGTAGGGCTGGTTACACCTACGAAAAGGTGAAAGAAATGTGGAAGGAGGCATTACATACATGTGATAGTAATACATGGAGTAACTGCATAAGGCATACTGATAATTTAATAAAACAATGGTATGAAAGAGAAAACTGCTTGGTAGACTTGGATATAGATTCAGTAATAATCAATGTTACAGAATCAGACTCTGATTCAGATTAATATATGTAATTGCAACTAAAGGTGTCATATTTTATGTTAGTACAAGACAACATTATTTTCTGTCTATGATAGTGTTTTTATGATTGTATTAGAAAGATTATATATTTAAGCTTCCATGTAAATATGTTTTATTCAAATAAATATTTCTTATTAGACCGATTATGAATTAGATGAATTATTTGCTATTTCTACATACTTCTATTTTCTAATATGCTTAGTTAATATATGAACAACTCAAGAGTTTGCAGATACAACCAACATAAATTGCGAAGATAAAGAAAATAGCTTTTGTCACATACTGCACTACTGTTGTTCATTGAGTTTAGTATGCTGTATGGCATTTTAAAATCAGGTTTTAATAGTCTTATGCAGAATAACATTAAAAAATATCAGCGCTCACTTGTGCAGTCACATCCATATCTGTTAACACTAGAATAGAATAATACAATTTCACTATTTTGTATTTATTGTATTGATTAAAGTATCTGCATTTTATTAAGTTGAATAGTTTTTATATGAGCAAGTTTAACAACAGTTATGATAATTTTTTAACATACTGATTCCAAATGAAGTTATATCTTCAATGGTTTTACTTAGCGTAGCAATGTAATAATTGAACTGTATAATTAATTTATACATAATACTAATAGTTCTCTATAGTTTTTGTAAACAAATGAATTATTCGTGTAATTATTATTAACCATTTTCTTGGAAATAATAATACCAATATAATCAAGGTGAGCTTTTATTTATTTAATTTCTAATGCAAAAAATTTGATTATACATATGAAACAATCAAAATTTAGCTTCCTATTTTCTTATTTCCCAACCTTTCTGTTCTACTTTTTGGTTATATTGGATTGCTTTGTAATTCATTTATGTTAGTGAATTTCTTCTCGTATGATTTCTGCAATTTCCAGATTATTTCTTATTCCAAATTTATTTAATGCGATTAATGCTATAAGTGAAGCATCTGTTTACAATACATGAAAAGCTGCATTTTCTACATGTACCTTTGTCTTCTTTAAAGAATATTATTTTATATGCGTATTTGAGATTTAAAACTTCCAAAGTTACTGTGTTTATACTTCAAAAATTTTAGGTTATGTCATACGGCATCGTTCCAATTTAATTACCATTACATTGGTCAATAACATCGATTGATTAAACAGGAAAAACATTTAGAAAATAAATAGAAAACATTATGTATTGAAATAACAATTTTATATTTATAAAATACTTAAACCTCTTTTGACTCAAAAGTACCGACTAGATTCATACTACTAAAAATAAATGAAAATTGATCATGTGACTGCAAACTGAAAACGAACAGAGTGTATATACGTATTTTCTTCCCTTCTGTACCGGCATAGCCGGTCAAGGGAAGGGTTGCCATTTTCGGCATAGTCTCTGTCGTCCGTCAGATGTCACTAGATTATATGATGCTACCTGATAGGACTAAATTTGCTATGCCTTATAGGCGATTTGAGCTTTATTTACTTCACTAGCTTAACTGATGATGTCTAATAGTAGATGGCAGAAACACGTGTCTTAAGCAGAAGTAAATGCTGGAAAATACGATGTGTATTGTCCATGTGTACAGTTACAGATGTGTATATTGCATGTCTGTTTCATTTGTAACAAATGCGTAATACGTACTTAACGTATTGATATACTTAAACCTTTTTTGTAAATTTCTACGTATTAAAACTTTTTAATATTTGAGGACATATTGCTATGTATTGTGGTGTTGATTGAAAATCTGAATTGGCCCACAATACACAACAGCTTGCTCGGTTTAACTCTAGTCGGTTCAGCCTTCCAGGAGCTCTTGCATCTTCAGGTTACCCACGATCGGGTATGTGTTAAATAAAAAGGTATTAGAAATAATAGTCACATTAACAGCACGACATTTAATCAAAAAATTAAAAAAAGCTCTCTTAACAAAGTATTAAGAGTATCTTATGCAACACAAATGCAAAGACTGAGGAAAACTTGTATGAATATTTACTCGCACACAAGGAAAAAACCTCAATTGACCGCGAATAAACCTAACCTAATTAAATAGTTAACAAAACTTTCATATTTAATTAATTACGTTAACCTAAACCTCAAACGTCAGACAGAAAATTATCTGTCAGCGCGCAACTCAAAATGACCGGATCATGCGCTGAATAACATGATCAAGTTTCCCTCCAAATACCCTGACCTTCATAGAACTACAGCCAAAGAAGGCAAAAACTAGCAAAAAAAACTGAAATTTTGAAAATTTTTCTGACTATTAATATATATTTTAAATAAAATATAATGAATTTACGATCTCATATCATATACAAATAACTTATAGAAATAAATATAAATATAAATATACTTGCAAATGCACACGTACATTAATTAATGTGGTCGTCGCACATCACTTAAAAAAATTATACTTAAAGAGAGATTTCAGATAGGCGCACAAGATCAAAATTTACAAGTATTCAAAACTCGTAATAAATCGAAAATTACTGTAAACATACAAAAGATCACAACTAAAAACACAAACTGAAATTAACTATAATACTTTGAATAAAGAGGAGGTCCTTATCCAAAAAAAAATTAACTCGACCTATCTATCTAAAGGATGAAAAATCTCTGATCTCCTACTCGGAAATAAAACATAGCCATGCGTATAACATAAATCAAAAGACCGTCTATCGGCGATACACTTCCGTCGTTGCAGACACCGCATACATCAAGACCACGCTCGGACATCATATCGGCGTGGACACAAAATCAAGCTAGGCAATTTAAAATAAAATATACACAATATAAATTTTAAATTAAACATTAAAGATCAATAATATTCCTGTAATTAAATGTACATAATTATCAATAGTCTCTATAATGTTTCTTTACTTTTTTCTTCGGGGAAACATCCAAGACAATATGTTCCTTATTTCTAAGAAATTTTGCCGTTCTTCATTTGCCGTTAGTGCTTTCCAACCAGCTATTGTAAACATATTTTTACGCTAAGAAATAAGTAATTAAACTTCTAGTTTCAAAAATTCTTTTATTGTAAATACCACTACAATATTGTTTCGCCATACAATAGCTTCATCAGGTGGATGAAATTTTTCATTCACCTGATGAAGCCATTGTATGGCGAAACAATATTATAGTGGTATTTACAATAAAATAATTTTTGAAACTAGAAGTTTAATTACTTATTTCTTAGCATTATAATGAAGTTTCTACAAGTATCTCCTTCGTCAATTAACTACATATTTTTACCCTCGGTGGCACAGAAAAATATATTTTTTAATACATTTCTCTCTGTAAATTTCATATTTTTTATTTTGTTTTTGATCGTCTGACAGCAAACGCGGCACCCATTTTGCACTGTACTTTCTCATGTCCAAATGTTGATGTAAAATGTAATGTACGCAGTCATATGATATACTTACTGCCTCTGCTATCTCTCTCAACTTTAATCGGCGAACATTCATCACGATTCCCTGAACTTTTATAAGGGTTTCTTCATCGGTAGATGTTTTTCGACTCCCAGAACGCGATGCACCTTCTATGCTTGTTTGGCCACGTTTAAATTCACCAATCCAGGTCGCAACGGTTGCATAAGACGGTGAAGACTCTTCATGAACTTCAACTAATTCCGTTTTTATTTCTTTAGCGTATAAGCCTTTCAAAAAAAATGTTTAATAACTGCACGGACTTCAATTTTATTTATGATTAATGAAATGCGCGCACTATTTACTTTGTTCGGCTATAATGGCTTTACTTGATGTACTATCTGTCTGACACCAATTATATAATAGATGGTGCACTCAAAACACATAACCGGTACGCGCTCACAGCGCCATCTTCTGGTTCGATCTAGAAACTTTCCGATCTTCCTTCGTAAATCGACAGGCTCACATAAACATACTAAAATTATTACGTCATGGATTTTAATGACGGAAGTGGGTTGCTTGGTGCGTTTTGCTATAGTAATACTTATACAAGTTATATATTTGTGAATGTATCTCCTCTACAGAGACGCAGATACGTATTTATAATAATAATAATAATAATAATAAACCGTTTATTAACCCAACAGATTATACATCCAATTATGGGGTTATAAATATAAGTACATGTATATAAGTATTAAACATAACGTGCGTATCAATGGAAAAATTATCCTAAACTAAATTAAATCTAAGGAGTAAAACAAATACATTCCTTCACAGAAACCAAATACCTGCAGTAATTATCGCCAAATACATCCAAACAATAATTACATGAATTATATAAATGGCACATTCTATAAAGTGGGGAGTTTGTATATGAATTAGTTGCAGCCTGTCTATTTAAAAAAGTAATTGAGCTTCTAGCGTTGAAACGAGGAATATAAAACCGAAGCCATGACAAAAACACCGGATCATCTATAATATTATGCACCAACTTATACAAATGTAGTAACGCAATAATTTTTCTATTATTAGATAAACTATTAAAACCAAATTGTTCCAGCAAATTATCATATGCTAAGGCAGAATACACACCATGCCTTCTGAAATACAAATACTTTAAAAATCTCTTCTGTAGTGACTCAAGCAGATTAACATATTTCAAGTACGCTGGTGACCAAACAACACAACAATACTCAAGCCTGCTACGAACCAAGGAGTTATACAAAATAGTAATGGTGTCAATATCTACAAAATCCTTGCAAGATCGCATTATAAAACCCAGCAATTTGCAGCAGTGAGAATAAATATAAAAGATATGTTTATTAAAGGTTAATCTACTATCAAATACTACTCCCAAATCTTTAACCTCCGTACATCTCTGAAGATTTACACCGTTAATTTCGTAGTTGTATTCAACATTGACAGCTTTTCGAGAAAATGTCATTACTTTACATTTTCCAACATTAAGATTAATACAATTTCTTTGACACCAAGCACACAATTGATCCAAATCACCCTGCAGGATATTACACTCAGCGGAAGTATTTATTATCCGATAAATTTTTAAATCATCAGCATAAAGTAAACAGGTAGAATCAAATTTATTACATACATCATTTATAAATAGTATGAACAACAGTGGACCTAGATTCGAACCCTGTGCAACTCCACCTCGGGCAAGATAAGTTCGTGACCTAATTCCCTCATATTCAACGTATTGCTGCCTCCCAGTTAAATAACTTCTGAGTAAAAGCAGGAAGTCGGTATGGAGTCCAAACTGTTCCAACTTCCGCAGAAGTATATGATGTTGTACACGATCAAAAGCTTTACTAAAGTCTGTAAAAATGACATCAACCTGTTTTCGCTCATCAAGGGCCTCAGATACTAGCTGGGTAAAGTTGCTTAAATTGGTCGCAGTTGATCGGCCCTTCAAAAATCCATGCTGATTATTACAGATATATGGCTTTACATGGTTATAGATTTCAGTGTACAGTATCATCTCAAAAATCTTAGCAAAGTTGGAGATCAAAGAAATGGGCCGATAATTTCTTATATCCGCACGCGATCCAGACTTAAGCACAGGTGTCACTCTCGCTCTTTTCCACTCATCCGGGAATACCCTCTGACAAATGATTGAATTGTAAATGAGTGTCAACGGCTTTAACAAACACTCAGCACAATCCTTCACGAAAAATGAAGGAATAGCATCTGGACCTGTAGTCATTGTACCCTTCAGCTTCCCAATGGCATTGCGAACATCAAGATCAGAGACATTCGACAAAGGCAATGTATCAATGTTGGTAATGGTAGTCTGCAACTGTAGCAAACTCGAATCCTGAGGACCACTTGCTTCGTAAACTGAACTAAAGAAGGTGGCAAATTCCTGCACAATATCCAAAGGCTTCGATATCACTTGGTCATTGCTGATCATGTGGCCTGGTATACGTGACTGTCCTTTTTTTAAATTAATGAATGACCAGAATTTTCGTGGATCAGATTTGATTCCATTCTCAGTACTATGTATATAGCTGGAGTAACTAAGTCTAATGCTGTTTTTAATGGATGAGCGGAGAACACAAAATCGATGCTTATAATAATTCGCTCTGTATCTTTTATACATCTTGTGATAATGATTTTTACGCTTTATATCCTTAATAATAGCTCTATTAAACCACGGCGGAAAATGTTTGTTCCTAACCACTTTACGCCTGGGCACATATTTATCAATGGCTGCATACAGTATCCTATAGAAAACGTCACACATACCATTGACATCATAATTCGTAGCATACATCTCGAACGCCTCCCAATTAACATCAGCAATACAAGTGTACAGGCCATTAAGATCGGCTTTCCTGAAATCATACCGCCATATGACTCGACTATTAAAACCATACTCAGCAACGTTCCCAATTTGGAGTAAACACTCTAAAGGCGGATGATGTATATCCTCCTCAACAAGAAGCCCCAGACTTCGCTCAACCTCGCAAATGTAATCAGTCCCAACCAAAATAAGATCCAGAAGTCTATTATTGTGATTCAAAACATTATTACATTGTTTTAAATTATGTACAGCAGCAAAACCAGCCAGTTGCACAGAAATATTATCGCCAATGCCAGTCAATGAGAAATCATAATATCCAGGCACATTGAAATCGCCAATCACAAGAACCGTACCCATGGTAATCATAGTTATGTCAAGAAAGTCGAACAAAGTATTGAATTTCGCTAAGCCAATACCTGGTGGAACATAAATCGCAACAAACACAAGAGACACTAATCCAGACTTAACGCTAACTGCTACAACATCAATTTCTTCAAGAGGCGACACAATATTCATACCTGAAGAATAAAACTTATCCGATACCGCAATAACAACACCTCCTCCCCTTGAATAGCTTCTATATTTCCTGAACACATTGAAATTATCTGGAAATAACTCAGAATTCTTTATACCGTCAGTAAGCCAAGACTCAGTTAACACAACAACATCAAAATTTGTAGAACATATATTATTAAAAAATTCGCGAGTTTTAGAGCGTAAGCCTCTCGTGTTCTGGTAATATAAGTGAAGTGAATTTGCATTATTGCTTATCTGATGGGTAGTTATGCGTTTTTTGGCTCAATAATTTTTGGTATTCCCCGTAGATACTTGAGAATGATAGGTTCTCCTTGAGCTTTACGTTCCAAAAATTCCCTCCTGATTACTGCACTGTACTCCCGCTGCTGAATGGTCAGGTCATGGCGTATGAAAATATTCTTATAAGGTTCAAGAGACTTCAATTTTTTAGAACTATGCATGATCATAGAGACAGATTCTTCATCTTGTAAGACTACTTTAATTGGTCGTGGGGCATTTAAGGTTTTCTGACCAAGACGTATAACCTTAGTTACGGTGACAGGCTGTGTAGAGATAGACTTGAATAAATCATCAACATACGTTGTACCAGATCTTTCACGAATGTCAGTACTGACATCAGGCTCATGCATATTGTATATGATAATATTTCTGGATCGTCTCTGCCTTTCCCCAATTTCTCTGATTAAGTCCTCTCTTTCAACACAAGACGGACTCACAGCCGAAGTATTTGACATGCTCTTTATTGTAACCTTTAAATCCTTGATTTCCTCTAACAATGCTGTAACAGTAGTTTTTAGAAAATTTATATCTGCTTCAAATTTACTACAAGCATTACAATTCCATCTGATATTTGATTTAGATCGCAATATTCGAGTTTCAGCAGACGTAACATCAACACATTTATTACTGAATGTTCCATTACAAATGCAACAAGTAACTATTTGGTTTTCATCATTAATTTTACTGTTACAACATTTACACAAAGCCATAATGAAAAGCAATAAGGATTAAACAGGGACACACTTTTCACACCGAGGTGCCCTTCACGGTGTCTAACAAGAAGACAAACTAAGGAAAAAGTAGGCAGCGGTAAGGTATAAGTGGTGACAGAGGAAAATGTAGATATTATAAATAACTTAATGATCACTCCGCGTATAGACCAAATAGTCAAAAACCGTCGCACTCAATCACAGATGTAAAAATAAGTATCGTAAACAAGAAAAGGAAAAAAAAAAGAAAAAAAAAGAGAAAAGAAAGAAAGAAAAAACGGCAATACACACAGCGTGAGTGACTCCTACTTAACTATTTCACAGCAAATACAAACTCAATCAAGGAGTAAGTAGGATAATCAGAAAGAGAATAATTTTCTCTTTAGAAAGATGCAAATTTGAAAAAAAAACTACTCACGACAAACTAAGCACAACAGATAGAAATCACCAGTCACCAAAACACACGACTAACACGCACGAAATATTCGAATATATGGACCTTTCTACAGGATCGTCGGTACGCCCCTGCTGGAGAAGAGATTCAACCAAACATAACTACCTTGCTATCAACCAGAAATTATTAAGACAGAGCGTGAAAGAATATTCAGCGCTGTCTACATAATAACTGCCGAACTAAGCAACGTGGTAACAACCATATCTATAAAAAACTGTATTATCGTGTCTTCACTACTTGTCGGGCGAACCGAATGCATATATAACAAAATAATTTGAAACATACATGAGTGGGTAAAAACCACACCAATTTGTATAATACAAAAGTATTATATATATATTTTGTATTATACAAATTGGTGTGGTTTTTACCCACTCATGTATGTTTCAAATTATTTTGTAATACTTATGATTAATAAAATAATAATCCATTTTTTTTGAAATTGTGGTATATTTAGGTATCTCATTAACTCATAAACAAATCTACTATATAAATTTAAACTCGTGTTCAAATAAAAAATAAAATATATATTTTAGTACTAAAAACCTAATAGAACTGTTGATCTTTCCAGTTGAATGAAAATTCGAAACTAACTCCTTACGAAGTTGGATAATCAGTCATTTGCAATTTAATAAACAAGCAGATGCAACGTGCTATCTGGTCTCTAGGATAAAGTTTCAAGAAACTCCGCTGACATATTTTAATTAACTTCATATCTTTTATTTTAATAAGTAAAGCAATTCCATTACTCCTCTGTCTTTACGAGAAAACGTGCTAATTCTTACATTCCTCCGAAGTTTTAGAATTAGTACTTCATTAGTAGCATTACGTATGTATGTATTCGCGAAGTAGATGGGCGAGAAAGAACAAATTTTTAATACCAAATTCGCTTTTCGCGGTGGAAAGATACTGAGATTTATGCTCGTTAGTATGCTGAACATGATCATCGCTATTTTTAATTTGAAATTTAATGCTGAATGTAACAAGATACTAATAAAGAATGCATATAGTATTCCTTGTTTTAATATGACAACTCGAATAATATATAACGGTCTCGGCATTATTATTTTCTTGTTTAGAGTTAGTTTATAAAATAGAACTTTAAAAATATGTTATTTATTTATTTCGTATGAAATGTGATGTTAAAAGAATCGAAAATTGGATATTAGTGTACTAGGATTCGTAAATTTACGTCTTTACATTGACGTTATCCAATGTATCAGAATGAAATACAATTGCCTCTTTGCTTAAGTAAGTACGGAATAGCACAGTAGACTCCTCAGCTTTACATTTAAACGCAAATAGGGATACATCTAGTGCAACTACAGATCTATTTATTCTATTTATGTATTGAACCTGTCTTAACTTTTCTTATCAAGCGAACAAATGTGTATAAAGAGAGTATATCGACTACTTTGATACATAGCTTCCCAATGTCAAGAAATACATTTACGTACCCTGGTATATCACTTTTATGAGAAAAAGAAGGTCATATAAATATTTTATACATAAATATGGCCAAAGTTTTCGACCAGTTCAGGGCTGCAGGAGTTAACGTCCTCAGCTGGTGGATGCCACTAGGAAAACTCCTTTTGGGGTAGTAGTTTAGTATGTGGGCCATAGTTTATTCCACATTTCCGCAGTCGCTGAAGCTAGTATCTGTAGCTTCTATTTATACAGCATTGAATTGCACATTCGTTGGCCTGTGCGGAACCAATTTAATTTTAATTTTAATTGAAACCGATGCCTATGCGGGAGGTTTAATTAACGCCACCTCAAAATTATTAATTTGTTGAATTTGTCCTAATTATATATAATATTTTTGAGCGTTTAATAATATATTATTGTTTATAAAAAATTCAACACTAATGTTTGACGTGTTCTCCAAACTGACCAAAAAATCGAAAATTTCCGAAGGGGTACTACCCCTTCAAAAATCGTCAATTTTCATCATGTAACCGATTTCATTGTAATTTGGTATTCCTACGTACTTTTGCCTCCTAAAAACTATTCTGATATTTATACTCCAGTAAAACACATAGTTTGCCCTAATGAGTCAGATATGGTTTCGTTCTAAACCCTACATTTCACCATATTATAAAAATTATTATCTAACAATTCGCACATTCCCCGTCAAAATTAATGCCGGATTCGTTTTCTACGCTCTCGACTTAGTTTATAAAAAATTCAACACTAATATTTGACGTGTTCTCCAAACTGACCAAAAAATCAAAAATTTCCGAATCCTTCAAAAATTGTCAATTTTCATCATGTCACCGAATTCATTGTAATTTGGTTTTCTTTCGTACTTTTGCCTCCTAAAAACTATCCTGATATTTATATTCCAGTAAAACACATAGTTTACCCTAATGAGTCAGATATGGTTTCGTTCTAAACCCTACATTTCACCATATTATAAAAATTATTATCTAACAATCCGCACATTCCCCGTCAAAATTAATGCCGGATTCGTTTTCTACGCTCTCGATTTAGTTTATAACAAATTCAACACTAATATTTGACGTGTTCTCCAAACTGACCAAAAAATCAAAAATTTCCGAATCCTTCAAAAATTGTCAATTTTCATCATGTCACCGAATTCATTGTAATTTGGTTTTCCTTCGTACTTTTGGGTAATTAAGTAATTAAGTTAATTACTTGACATTTATATCCTGTCATTCATATTTTGTATTCTCTTGAAAAAGGCGTATACAGCCGAAACATGTAGAGTTTTTTAAATACATATATTTTGAAGTAATATACAGACCTTTAATCGCCTACTGATTAGGTTTACTATATATATATATATATATATATATATATATAGATACAAGGCTTCATCCATATACTTAATATGTAATACATCTTTGCTAGTTCGCATTTTTCTGTTATACGACCAAACTTTCACAATAAATCTTGTTATTTATTAGTTGGTTGTTGTGTTTCTTCTTATTTTGTATTGTTGTATATCTTACTGTTTTCGGTCTTACTGATTGTAAGTTACACAAATTAAAGGTACATGATTCGGATTCTGGAGAGTTTTGTTGTAAGCGCCATTTCTTATAAACTTCATCTTGAGCTTGCAGATCATCGCAAGTTGTAATTCTCCACACTCTAAATTCTTGGTATGGGTGCATAAAGGCAGTTTCATTTGCATATAATTTTTTTTAGGATTTTGTAGATGAGAGCTCATTGGTGTACATATTGAACATTAGAGGAGTCAGAACCGAGCCTTGAGGAGTGCCGTTTTTCAAGGTTTTGCTATCGCTATTTCGATTGTTAAGCTAGACTGTGATTCGGTGATTATCAGCATATTCTGGATAAGTTTGCTATTTTTATTGTTTAGGCAGATTCGGTGATTACTCAACATTTTTTGGATAAGTTTGCTTAATTTGGTACATGGAATACCTTTTTCTAATTTAAAATTCATTCCATTCTTTCAGATTTTATCATTACAATTAATTAAAATCGAAACGGTCAAAACTACTTTAAATCATTAGAAAGTTTAACATATTTTTGGAAAGTCTAAAATATGGTGCCATCACAGATCGATGACTAGCGTCATATACAGCCTGCTGAGAGCTTATTTTGATTATTGTAAGTCCACATAGTACAGGCTGGCCCAAAATGACCGAAGGGGTTTTAATTCCTTATAACTTTTTTATTATAATTTTTTTTTTTTTTTCAGTTGTTTGTAAAGAAGACTTGGGGAATTTAAAATGGAACAGTACACAATTGAACAACGTGCCAAAATCGTTGAACTTTATTTCTCAAATCAACGATCCATTGTTTTGACTCAGCGTGCATATCGTCGTTACTTTAATGTGCGGGTTGGACCCTCAGAGTCAACAATAAACCGTCTGGTTGCAAATTTTCGAGAACAAGGGGCAGTAAGGAACCTTCCTGGTGCCGGCAGACGACGAACGATGCACACGGATGACAATATTGAACGGGTACAGGAGAGTATTCGGGAAGATGGAGAAACATCAACCAGGAGACGTTCGACACAACTTGGCCTCTCAAGAGGGTCGCTGCAGAGAATTTTGCATACAATAAGAATGTTTCCATACAAAATTCAGCTTGTCCAATAATTGAAACCAACAGATTACCAGCAACGACTTGATTATGCAATTTATTTTCGTCAAAAAGCAGAAGAAAATCATGATTTTATTCATAATTTAATTATGAGCGACGAAGCCCATTTCCAATTAAATGGGTTCGTTAATAGGCAAAACTGCAGGATATGGGCTACGGAAAATCCAAGAGTAGTTCAACAGCGAGAATTACACCCACTTAAGTGAAAAGTCTATATTAATAAGCCTCGAACCATATAGCAATTAAAAAATAATATACGCGACGAAATCAACAACATAACACCTGAAGTTTTGCGAAAGGTTATGGAAAATGTTTTGGAAAGAGCACGGATATGCGAAGCAGAAAATGGCCACAACTTGCGAGATATAATTTTCCATAATTAAATTAAAAATATTCTGCATTAATATACTGTATTTAAAATTTAAAAAAATTCATAATTATGTCTTAAATATGAAGTTATAATGAACTCAAACCCCTTCGGTCATTTTGGGCCACCCTATACAACTATAAATTTATTGATTTGCGAAAATAAATATGCCAAAATTTCTGAATTGTATTGTGTGTGAATGAATATATTAGTAACATTAGTTATAATTATGAGAGCTTACTATTGCAAAATTAAAATCTATTATTTATGCGAGTTGAACCCTTGAAAACAAAATTCTAAAGTTCATAGCGCTATTAAGCAATCCGTGATATATCCTCAGTATGAGTATATCTTGCCTAACAGTTTGTGTTAAATTCTTTGATAGCCATATGGAACTTGATAATTTTTTTGATATCGATATTATCGATAAGTGCCTCCCAAATCAATTTTACCATCCAAAACACACCCAAATATTAAGTTTATATATTTATACGACTAAGATCTGTAAATGGATTCAAGCTTAAAACTAATGGCTGAATTTTCAAAGCTCAAAATTAATTTTGTTGCTGTGAATAAGATATTATTTATTGCTTCTGCCATTTTTGATTGCAAGAAGCCATTTAGTTTCTCTATGTTTTACATGAAGAATTTTAGCATCTTCGTTTTTTTTTTAGTTTTTAATTGTAGAAACGCTGGGAAGTAAACTTACCCTGTATAATACATAGTATTGGAAATAAATGGATTTTGTCTTAATCAGAAAATGTTTGGGAACGGAATTTTGACGTATGTACACAAAAATAAAAACAACATAGCAAAATGTGTGAAGCATAAATATCCATGTTCAGTGATGCGTCACCATATTATCGGTTATCAATCAAGGCTGTAAACTCAAACTGGAGTCTGTCATTTTTAAAATCCATAAATAACGAAAGAGGAATTACCAGAATTGACGCTTACGACCGCGGTACTGTACGATTTATGCTTTTGAGAGAATATTAAATTTACTTGAATTGTTGACGTTTTATTGATCAAAATAAAACTTATTAGATACAGTGTTAACAGCTAACATTTGAAATGGAAATAAAAATTTTAATTGTTTAAACTTCATTTTATTAATATATAATCCTAACTTGGCAATTGTTTCGTCTACAAGATTAAACTATTTATAGTAAAAGTGGAATCAATCCAGTTCGCTAACATTTACTATAAATAATGCAAAATTCCATATGTTTACACGGCTGGTGTCTTATAGTATAATCTTCTAGCGGGTTTCGCCGTGTTGTTGTAATTTTACTCGACGTTTCGCTGTTTATACTGTCATCTTCCTCAAGATCTAGTATCGGTTAGATATCAAATACTTTACTTAAACATGATTTTATCCACTTTTGCAAGAGACATCTTTAGAGCTGCTACCAATGTTGCTACAATGAACATAGACAACGACCATGGCTTGCAGGCTACTTTTGTTACATGTTTTAATATACCAAATACGATGGTGAAAGTGAAGGTCATGACTACGATCCTGGGGCTGAAGGCTAATGGTATATGGTGTGCCAATAATGTAGTTAGGTAGCACACAGATATCACGGAAATTAAAGTGGAGGAGCCGTTATTACAAAAGCTAGTGGACAGTATGACACCTGAGATTATGATTACAGTCATTGGGCGAAGCGTTTTTCGATAAATTGAGAACTCAAACCATGGTTCACAGATGGATCGTAATCCAATCATGGCATAGAAGCAGGAATATATGAAATGTGTTCTAGAAGGAAGAGATCACTGAATCTGCGAAAATGCGTATGTTGAGCTACTGGCAATTAGGGAATCCGGCTGTAAAAACGCGAGGATTAACATAATGACTGATAGTCGGGCGACTATTAAGGCTATTATGAACGCAATTACCACGTCGAATCTGGTTCAACATTGTATGCAAGTCCTCAGCAGACTGGCACAAAACAATGTTGTGTCATTAATATGGGAACCAAAACATGATGAGTCTAAAGGCAATGAGATGGCCGACGAGCTTGCACAAGAATGGTACAAACGAGAGCTTCGTAATCTCGAACCTGTATATGGAATCGGTAAAAATTTCGCGAAAAGGTAGGTAGATCTGGTTATGACTACAAAATGAACATAAAAATAAATGGGGGCTAAATGAATGGTAACTCCATACAGCAGCTTATTTAATTAAAAGCAACAAAAAAGACTATTACCGGCTTGATAACCGGATATTACTTTAAGGAAGCATCTATATAAAATGGGTTTTATTAGCAAGGCCTGGTGCTGAAGATGTGAAAAACAGGAGGAAACTACCTGCGAGGAATTGAAAGGACTCGGCCAACAGCATTTTGGTAAAGATTCATTGGATATTGCAAGAATACTTAAACTCCCCTGAGGAAGACATTGGCTTTCATCGAGGATACAGAACTAACTGAATGGAATTGAGAAACCTATTGGGAGTGGTACAAAGAGTATTACGCTCAAGTACCTAGACTTATTAGTGTCCGAACTAAAGACTCTGAGGAAGAAACGGTGGTCAAGCGATTAAGGGACTAGACTACAGATTTGAAGGTCATGGGGTTGAAGTTTAATTTTTCCAATCTATTTATGTCCTAGTAGATTATTAAATATTCTTAAACCTAGATTTACAGGGCTTAAATTAGAGCTATGCAGCGTATATTAGACTTCAGATTTAGATAAGTTCGGTTTCTTTCGAGTATCCCCTTGTACACGTCAAAGGCAGTCGTTGACGTGTACGAGGGGTATCCAAAAGAAACCGAACTGATGTTGTTGTGGGCGGAGTTTTTGTAGTACCGCGTTCTCTCGCTAAGAGCTTACAGGCTACCATTCACACCACTCAGTAAGTTGAAGTCATCACTAAAAAAGATTCCTTTCAGTTTGTCTGTATTTTTGGGTGTCAGTTGTTTTGTGCACTGGTCGTTTCTGTAATGGCTGATTCTCGCGAACAACGTGTGGCCGCTAAGTAAATCCACGGCCCGAACCAAAGAAAACGGAATTAATTGGAGTTCAGTTCAGAGAATTTCAAAAGCGTTTGCATAACTGTAGACCAGTATTTTTTGCTTCAAAATTTCTGTTAATTTGCTTTACCAATCTATGGATCGGTTCCCAGACAAAGATCAGACAATGTTTTATGAAGAAATACACAAGCAAATTGAAAGATCTGAAAAATGTATTAGGGTTGTACATAAATATATTGAAAAAGAATAGTAGGTATATTGTTTAACGAGTGACGAAGGTAACATTTTTTTAAGCGAGAGAACAGTTTGCAAAACGAGACGAAGCCGAGTTTGGCAATTTTCGCGAGCTTAAATAAATGATTTCGACGAGCTAAACACTATATTTTTTCTACGTCTTCTTGCCTATGGCAATATAACAAATTTAAAAAATACATATTGCTATGAACTTTTCCCCACTAATATTCTGAAAAGTTTATTATTTATAAATGCACATTTATCTTGAACTTGTTTTTATTTTTGACTTGTGTAGTTGAAGCACGCCGTTTCCTTTGCTGTGGACGGTGTAAAACTGTATTTTTTATACGGAGCCGATGGCTTTGCTATATCCGATGGAGACGCAAATGCACTCTGGGTGTAGAAAGACGTGTTTATTATAAGATAAATTTTTATCTTTGTTAAGTAACTTCGTGATTTTGATTTAATTGTGTTGGTGTTTGATTTCATTACCGATTTATACGAGTTTGTTGATCTCGTTATTGTTAATTTTATAAGCTTTCTACATCAGGTGTCTCGAAAATATATATATATATATATATATATATATATATATATGTATATATTTTTTTTATTTACGTAAGTAAATTATATTTAAAAGATTTCTAATTATTTAAAAGAGTTAAATACTGTATCTTTCTATTGTATTTTTATTATCGTTTTGATACATATTATTATCCTAGATATTTGATTTAAATGACAAAGAACGTTTTTTAAAATTTCTAATATATAAGGAACTTTTCTGTAACTATAAATTTTATTTCGTTTGGTTTTCAAGGGAATTTTTTGTTACATGTGAGCGCGCATGTAGTAGATTTTCATCGCGTTGTCAAACTTTATACAGTGTGTTTCTCTGGGGAGAAATTAAAAAGCATCTTTGTAATTTATTAGTTTTAATTTTGTTCGGTTGTCATAAAGGAAGTTTTTATCGTGCGCTGCGGTCACTTCCGCACGATATTTTTACTTGAATAATATTGTTTAATGACGCAATATTAATCTTTATACTTCATAAAAATATTTTTTTTTTTACTTTTTTTATTTTTGTATTAAAGTTTCGTTTAAAGTTAACTGTGTGTATTTTTTAAATTCAACCATTTTCGTTTGTGCTCATAAGTAACTTAATAACATTATCATAACTTTTCTCAAACAAGTTTTGAGTGCCGTCCAATAAAAAACTATTGTACTAGTTCAAATGTGTTTAACCACGTTTTTCGATTAGAACCCTGAGGGAAAAGCAGTCTCATCTAGAAGATTAACCGACTGAATATCTAAGCTGGACAGTTTGGTTGTGAATAGTCGTACTATTAAATTCAAAACCACTATTCATAGCAATATATAAACAAATACTTTATTTTCCATTAAAAATTGTAAAACTATAAATAATATTTAAATTAGTTATGATTTAAACATCGATACATAGAGTATGTAGACCATGAGGTCGATAGCTTCAAATTTTCCCACAATTTTGCAAAATATCCAGGCACCATGAATTATGCTATTATCAGCCATCAACTCAATGAATTTTACATAGACTTCTACATACCTCTTTCTCGATTTTTCTCGTAATAAGCCCGCATAGGTTTTCTCAGCTTGATTTACTATTTCTGGTGGCGTATTGGGAATATTTGAATTAGAAATAATGATAGTTTCAAAAGTTTCAAACAGCACAAATTGACGTGATTTAACAATGACAAGATACAGCGACTGTAGGCAACTAGATGCAAGTGAAATGTAGTAAGTAACTTTCGTCACTCGAGACGAAAGTTAAAGTTATGGGATTTTCTCCCACTAGTGACGGAAATCAAGTTTTCGCTGGAATATTCAGTAACGAAAAATGTCTTTTTATAAAGGGTCATAGAAAAGAATTATTTTGTATTTGTATTTTCACACTATACCCTCCATTCCGCTTAACTTAAGTGGTTACCTAGTAATAATACCAAGAAACGGTATCTATTATCTGTATGTTTTGTGGTGAGAGTTCATTAAAAGTTTCATGTAGAATTTCCACTCTATTAAATAATACTAACCATCATTTATTAATATCGTAATCCTTAACAGTACGTCCAGATGCCTCTATGTGCAGGTCACATACTTAACGTTTATAAGAAGATATTTCTGCAAATTACGACTGCGATTTTATGAGTGTCGCCTAGTTTACCAAATAAAAACATAACAGTCCCGTGCACTTTATCAGATCCTAATGAGACAGTTAGTTCAGCCGGTTTACGACTGAATTCGCGAAGGAAGTAAAACAGAGCCGACGCCGTAAATATAAGATCGTCGACAGCGATATTCATAAAAATAACGAAATATCTTAAAACAGTTTCGGTACTTTACGGCGCAATAATAAGTTTCGACCGTAATTCTAGACAGGAGAAGGATAAATTGCAAGCGCTGGACTTTTAAAATTACTTTATAAATTAGTTTAGTTTGAAATTTACACGTGCTTGATTATAAATTTTATGCTATGAAAAAATAGACTGTCTGTCTGCTTCGTAATCTCCAAAAAGAAACCGGTAAGTATCGTGAGCGTAAAATGTAGTTAAGTGTTTACATTCTGTCTATTACAGTTTAAATATAATAGTTTATTTGAAATTTATATATTAGTTTTCCTCGTCAGATAAAGTTGACTGAACAAGATAAGGATTAACCAAAACCATTACATACATTTATTACTTCGAGGTGTAAACCTGGAGCATACGCTGCACATATTGTATATTGCTTATACTAAAGGCCGGATTATATTCAGTTTGCATAAATTTGCATATTTGCATAATATATGCATTTTGTACATTATTTGCATATTTTGTAGTAATTCAGAATTTTTGCATATTTTAACAATCCGAGTTTTATTTAATTACTAAATCAAATTTATTATAGGCATTACTAAAAATATGTCGTGGATGTAACAAACAAACAAAAATTAAACAGCCCTCTTTAAATTAAAAATAGCATTTTATTAAACATCTTCCCGTTACTTTTCCGATAAGCGTCTCCAAGAATTTATTAATGCTCTTCCCATACATCCAGGCCGAGACAAAATTCCAGGAAAAGCTAACACCTTAAAACTTCTAAATAAATACAAAAATACGTTTTACTAGGAAATTAGGTGTATATGTGTTTCTTTCTTATTCGTAGAAATTGATTCGTATATTCGAAAGTAATTTTATTTTAAACATCATTTTACGTTGGCTTTTCGAAGTGTAAAATTGTGAGTTATGATATATAATAGCAAAAATGCCGAAAATAGCGACTGTGCCTGGATGGATTGCACCTTATTCAGAATTGCGCATGGATGGAGAAAAAGTGTTTTGCGTAGTAAGTAGCATGCTGCAAGATTGTAAGTAAAACTTTAAGCTTATTTCCTTTTATTAATTAATTAAGTTTTTAATTATTCCGATATCTTTTACTAACATTTATTTTATAAGAAAACGACCGATGATGCGATATTTTTTTTTGCAGATTACAAGTGAGAGAAAGTTCCAAGTCGACCAACATATGAAAACTCCATCTCATGCTGCAAAACTAACAAAGATGAAATTGGCAAAGAAGAGTTAGCAAACATTATCGCAATGTTTGCCATCAACTTCCAAAAAATCGGAACAAGAACAATTTAATGAAGATTTGTGTCAAATGTTTGTGTCGGCAGATATTCCAACTACATAAATTAAACAATTTAAATGTCAAGTTATTTTTGCAAAAGTACATCAGCAAATATAATATTCCCAACGAGAGCACGTTAAGAAAAAATTATATTCGCTGTATCTATGCAGAAATATTGAATAGCCTATATAGAAATATTGAATAGCCCCAATCATTGCCTAGAACATAATCACAAATTCAACACTAATTTTAAAACTTTGCATGTTCTAGATAAAAGTAAAAAACTTAATATGTTAGAAAGTTTAGAAATTAACAAATATAATAAATTAGGTATAATTTTAAATGACCAACTAGACATAAATAACTCCCCCCTACTAAACTTAAAACTCATACATGTCCACCCCCTCTTAGAATAAGATTAGTTCTGTACTTTGTATTGATATATATAAGATCTAATTGATATTTTGAATTAGTATATTCATTCACCTGATGAAGCCACAGTGTGGTGAAATATATGTAGTGCATATATATTATTTTGAAACTATACAACTGTGTTTTATTATATCTATATTGAATAGCATTAAGAATGTTGTTGCAAACAATTATCTTTATGTAAGCGTAGATGAAACTACTGATAGTGTGGGACGATACATAGTTCATTTAATGATTGGTATTCTTAACGTATGGGTTCCAGCAAAATCTTATTTAATTTCATTCAAACTGTTGGAAAAGGCAAATAATTTGACAATAACAAGGTGTAATGTCAGATGATGGGTTGGCAGAATCACCATGTAATATCTGATCATCTAACTAAAGGTAGGGTCGCCATGTAATATCAGACGTTGGCAGGATCGCCATGTAATGTCACCTGGTCCCGGAGGTAACATTGTTGCCAAGGCAGTTACATATATACCGCAGGTTACCAGTATGATGAATAATATGCGGGACTACGATTAAATTACAACATATAATTTAATAAAGATAATAACAATGATAACAATAATAAACTACATTATAATTATGAGGCATTAGTCTTATAGAGACTCTAACTCTCTAACTCTGACTGTGACTCTGTCTCTGACTGACTCTCGAGACCTGTGAGTGTCTCGTTATATATTAGAGTGTGCCCCCTTAGCCTAGTGACCTGGTTACAAGATAAACACAATGTGGTGAAGGATCATAACTCACCGAGGTCGTGTTGACGAAATGGGTATTTTACAAATACATGACCTGGTTTAGTTATCGCAAAGAAAGGTTTATGTAGGAAGAACTGGCAACTTTCCTCTTACCGGAATCGATTCCAACAGAGAAAATTCTATTGGTTTTGATGGATGCTGCACCATACATGGTGAAGGCAGCTTTCAATTTGAAAATCTTCTACCCAAATTTAATTCACACAAGAAGAAGTCGGAAACCATTTTCCCTTAGTAAATACTTTAAATAATATGTTAAGAAAGTATTTTCAATGGCTCCATTACGAGTTCAGTTTTACAATTATCTACCCGGTGTTCCGCTTCCTCCTCAATCAGTAATCACACGACAGGGAACGTGGTTGGAGGCTGTTATTTTTCATGCAAATCATTAGGAAGGAATAAAGACAATTATTATGGATCTTGATAGGGATGCACAATCTGTGATAGACGCCCAAAAGGTGTATTCGAGTAAATAAATACCTCAACAGTTGGCGTTTATTAAAGCCAATTACAGTTTTATTCCCACTTTTATATTGCATAATTTGTGTTGATAATCGAGAACGTTGAAATAATAAACAAATTTGAAAAGTCATGTTTTGATGTTAAAGGAGGAGTGTGCGATAACTAAACCAGGTCATGTATTTACAAAACATCTCTTTCGACAATACGGCCTCGGTGAGTTATGATCTTTCACCACATTGTGTTTATCTTGTAACCAGGTCACTAGGCTAAGGGGACACACTCTAATATATAACGAGACACTCAGAGGTCTCGACAGTCAGAGACAGACAGAGTCACAGTCAGAGTCAGAGAGTTAGAGTTCCTGCAAGACTAGTGCCTCTTTATTACAATGTAGTGTTTGTTATTGTTATCATTGTTATTATCTTAATTAATTATATGTCGTTATTTAATCGTTGTTCCGTCTATTATTTATCATGCTGGTAAACCTCCGGTGTAGAGCCAACAATATGACCTCCGGGGCCAGGTGACATTATATGGCGATCCTGCCCACGTCAGATATTACATGGTGATTCTGCCATCCCATCATCTCACATTACATGGCGATCCTGCCCACGTCTGATATTACAAGTGGGACAGTCAGTGTATGAAAAATTTTTAAGTGTAATATGAAAAAATGAGGGTTCTAAAAAGGTAAAGGACATATTGCTAAAATCTTATATGGTGATTCAGTAGAAAATATTGAGTTAAAAGTGATTAATATTCAAGCCGTTCTTCAGATTTTCGCACTTGAATGTTTCATTGCACAGTTTTCTGATGGCTGGAAAATAATATTCACAAAGTGTGTCTTTAATATTGATAAAACCATCCAATATTTTCTACCTTTTGCTGTCATAGGTACATGAAGAACTAGTTTTTGCATTATAATTAGAGACCGGACGCATCAGGTCGAAATTACGTTGGACCGTATAAATAGTCTATAACATCGCTAAGTACAACACGCAGTTATTGAATAGCACTATCCATTCGGTTAACCGCACATGTGTTTTTTGTCGTTTACTCAACTTGAGCTACAAAATGAACAAATGGAAATGTATTTCATATTTTATAGATCACCACCCGTTTGTTTTCCAATTATATAAATAAAATTAAAAACTCTTTAAAAATACAAATTTTTAATAGTACGCCCGTGGGCGATGAGTCATCGGCCTTTCTTGTCCGGTCCTTAATTATTATATCATAAAACTTCTAGTACGTATGCGCATATGTGCAGGATAATTTGAAAAGAGTTGGTCCCTAGGGGCTTGTGAACTATCATCGACCAAGCATCTCAATCGAGAGGAAATTGTGAAATATAGACAAAATCAATGAAGAAAGAGATGGTGTATTGAGTCAAATTGTTACTGGGGACGAAACTTGGGTTCATAATTACGAACCTGTGCCCAAGCAACACGCCATGCAATGGCACAAAAAGGGCGCACCATCACCCAAGTAGTTTAAGGTGTCACAGTCGGCCTGAAAACTATTGGCAACGTTGTAAATAATCCTGTTAATAGATTATAAAGATAAAGACATTTCCATAACTTGTGAATGCAACGCTTTAATCCTGGAGCTGTTAAAAGAAGTCATTAAATAAAAAACAAACAGCAAACTGACGAAATGTGTGCTGCTCTTGTACAACAATGCTCCTTCCACTAGAGTCGTGCTACGCTGGTTACCCTGCATAAAATAGGCTTCGATAATTTGAATCATCCACCCTATAAGCTAGATCTCACTGCGTGGGATTATTACCTGTTCCAAACAAGCGATAAAAGAACGAAGTTTCCTTCGTATCCTTCACATAGAGATAAAACTTTTTATGAAGGCATACACAAGCTGTATGAAAGATCTGAAAAATCTTTTAGGGTTTCAGGTGAATATATTGAAAAAATTTTTTTTTTTATTTTACCCCCCATTCCGTGAACTTGAAGAAGCTCTCTCGTATGACTAACAAACATATGCACAGTTATATCATTTTATTTCGCAATAATAAATACATATTATCTTTAGGTTTAATATTTTTGACAAAAGGACGTAAATATCTTGCCTTACAAGATTTATTAATGCGATTAACTTTCCCTACAGTGCAAACGATTATGCGAACCAAGACATTTAAGTTTGTTAGGTAATGTTCTAAACTATACAACAACAAAAAATCATGTACAACTTACCGAAAATAGAGATAAGACCTCTTCAAGTGAAATGCCTCTTCCACGTCTCTTCCACTACGTCATCATAAAAGTTTCCTAATTTTCCTTGTTCTGTTCAGTCTGACATCTTTACTGAGTGCAAATTAACTGAAAAGCGAGAGTCGGCACGGGTAGCTTTCCTTTTCAGTAACATTCTCGCCCTTCAGTAGCACCATTGCGGTTTCATATATGACGAAAATTCAAAGTTACTAATTATTTCAAATTACGTAAAAGTATTTCATGGGGAAACTTCTCGTTTACGTTTGTATTTTGTGAGTTCGGAATTTAATATTCGACTAAAGTTGTCTTAATTAGCTCCTCCGTTGAAACTTTTTCGGGAATGTGACAATTCTTCTAATGAAATTCCAGTCAATTTTCGAAGGTTTGATAAATGGAAAATAAATTGGGAAAATATGCGAAACACAAGTTTATTTTGCTTGTCTAAAATTAGGAAACATATTGCACAGAAGATATCGCTTTCATTAACATTAATTTTGTTCGAATTACATGGTCTCTGCAGCGTAAATTGAATCCAGGAAATTTGTTCGATTGGAAAAATGTTCTAAAGGAATATTATTCGAAAATAAATACGAAGAAATATCAGAAAATAACTGGTGCTGTAGTACAAAAATAAAACATTTACTTAGATTATTTTTTAATAATTTTATTAACCAACCGTTTAGCAGTATTTGCGGACACGTGTTTAATTTTGTGCAATCACAATATTATTATAGTGAGAATAATCTTAGTACATTATTCTCCAGAGAATATTTTCTAGTATTTTGTTTCTGTTTGTTGACAACGTATTTTCTAGTTTTGACACCTGTCACCAGTATTATTGCAAATTGGAAGCAATGAACCATAAGCGATTTAGTTCATCATCAGTGGAAGATATAAACGCACAGATTAAAGAAAATTCGTGCAAAAATACTATGGTTAGTAATAATTGAATATGGAAACAATTCCAATCATTTTGCAACGAACGGGGTTACAAATTAGAAGGAAATACACCAGTCACAAAACTGGCAAACATTTTGAAAGACTGGGGATTTAATATGAAAAGGTGCAATGGAGAAGATTACAAAGAAGCTGTTATTAAAACAATGTGGAATAAAACCGCCAAATTAATGCAAGAGTTGTACTACAACGAATTTAGTAGAAAATTAGACCCCTCTAAAGATATCGAATTTAAATCTGCGAGAGAAGCCAGAAATACAAAACGTAAGATATTACAACAGCTGCCAGAAAAAAGGAAGCAAAGTTCTGCAATTCTAACTAATGAACAAATCATGGAAATAATAAAACGCTACGACGAGGAGACACCCTTCGGTTTGCAAAAATGCTTTTATCACATTGCTTCATATTAGCTAGCATGGCGTGGGGGAGAAGGTTGTCAATGTTTAGTGCATTATTTTCAAGAAGAAACAGACAATGCTGGTTTGGCCACTGGAAGAGTAAAGTATAATCCGGTTTTCTCTAAAACAGCGCAAGGCGGGG
Organism: Melolontha melolontha; assembly: GCA_935421215.2. Classification (NCBI taxonomy): domain Eukaryota; kingdom Metazoa; phylum Arthropoda; class Insecta; order Coleoptera; family Scarabaeidae; genus Melolontha; species Melolontha melolontha. The sequence continues at coordinate 14,022,520 of OW285242.1, read as the reverse complement.
CACAAAAGTTGACTGATAGTAAATGATTAATACCAAATACTGAAAAGCCTGATGCGTGTCCTGTCCGATTGCTAAAGAAATTCCTAAGCAAGAGGAACGAACATATAAAAACTGACAGACTTTTTTTAACAATAAACATTGCTTGGGATAAACCGTCTTCTTCAGGATGGTACAAAAATATGCCGTTGAGGGTAAACATAATGTCGAAGTGGATGAAAGAATCGGCGGACATGATTGGGCTGGATACTAAAAAAATAAAAATTACGAACCATTCTTCAAGGTCAAGTGCAGTGTCTCATCTAGCGAAAGCAGGTGTTAACGAGCAGGAAATAATAAAAATTACGGGACACAGCTCATCTAGTTCATTGAAACCGTATCTGCAGTTGAATAATGAACATCATTCAAGTTTGATTAATAACCTAAGAGACAAGGGAGAAGTTATAACTTTTCACACAACACAACAGAAGAATGTTGCAAAATCCACCACTCACGGACAAAACATTTACAATAATTGTGTATTTCACAAACAAACTTTTAACACTAATTAATTTTGTAAATGTACAGAAATAATATTAATAAGTTTTATTTTTTTGCTGTATTTTTTATTTAAACATTAAAAAATAATCATTCGAATATCACTCGAAAGTGAGAAATAATTAGAAAATAATTCTCCAGTCTTTCTCAAACTTGTTGCCATTCGGGAATAGCCACTCGAGCCCTAACGCTCTCGTGTCTATTCCCTAGCAACAAGTTTTCGAAAATCTGTCGAATTATTTTCAATATATTCTCATTCTCTTGTGATATTACTATTGAAAACTATTTTTCAAAGTAACCGTCTCCATTCTATGCAATACACTTCCCTCATTATTTTGTCCACTTGTCATAAACATCTGAGAAGCAATTTTTGGACAGTCTATTTAGTGTACCCATCACCACGTTGTTGCGCTCAAATTTTCGACCTCTCAATTCTTTTTTGACTTCAGGAAACAAATGGAGATCACATGGACCAAAGTTCGGCGAGTTGAGAGGGCGAGCCATAATTTTTACCCCAATTCTTCAAGAGCATTCTCGTGGTGCAGGGTCCAACCTATGTCTTGATAAAGCGGCCATTTTTCTAAAACGAAAATAATTTAGTAAATTCTATGTAAACATAATGTAAGATCTAATAGATAGCTTTTTAATTATGATACCGAACTTAATTAAATATTTTCATTTGCTTATTTATTTTATTTAGTCATTCATTAATTTATCATAACTTAATATCGTGTTAAATTAAGTATTTTAAAGCTAATTATTATTAAAATATTAATGTACACATAATTTTGAATGTTACTGTTAGTTTAACTTTTGATTAACCCCTGTTAAAGTATGCAACTTCGCTCAGGTGAGGGTAATACATTAAGATTTATATATATATATATATATATAAATCTTAATGTATTACCCATATTTTCGTGACCTTGGTATGATATGGTAAACTTAATAAGTCGGCGATTAAAGATCTGGTTTATTACTTCAAAGTATATATATTTAAAACAACCCTACATGTTTCGGCAATGATGCCTTTGTCAAGGATATAAAAAATATAAATGACAGAATATAAAATTCTATATTCTGTTATTTATATTTTTTATATCCTTGACAAAGGTATCATTGCCGAAACATGTAGGGTTATTTTAAATATATATACTTTGAAGTAATAAACCAGACCTTTAATCGCAGACTTATCAAGTTTACTATATATATATATATATATATATATATATATATATATATATATATATATATATATATGGTAAACCTAATCAGTAGGCGATTAAAGGTCTGTATATTACTTCAAAATATATGTATTTAAAAAACTCTACATGTTTCGGCTGTATACGCCTTTATCAAGAGGATACAAAATATGAATGACAGGATATAAATGTCACTTGACATTTATATCCTGTCATTCATATTTTGTATTCTCTTGATAAAGGCGTATACAGCCGAAACATGTAGAGTTTTTTAAATACATATATTTTGAAGTAATATACAGACCTTTAATCGCCTACTGATTAGGTTTACCATATCATACCAAGGTCATGAAGTTATTATATATATATATATATATATATATATATATAACGGGTGTTCATTTGGAAAGTCAATATAGTAGCATGTGATTTACTGAGAACATTTTGAAGTATGTCGTAAATTAAAATTTACTACTTAACCTACGAAGTCGTATATTTTGACAGTTTCATACATACAAATAAATAACAAATGTGATTAGTGACATTATCAAATGTCATTTAGATTTACGTTTACGGAACAACAAACACATACTAATATATATGCGTCTTATTCTATCAAAATTTCAAAGTAACCTAGATTGACTTTTCAAATGAACACACGTTATATATATAGATTATAGATAGAATAGATATAGATTATAGATAGATATAAATAATTATTTGAAATCGAACGAAAAGAACGTAGTTATATTCAGAAAAATAATTTGATAAGATGGATAAAATTACTTTATTTATATTATTTGGATTTATAGTAAAATATTGCGAAAATAAAAATATTATTACCAGTTGCATTTGGTAGTTATGACAAAACGAATAATTATAATTTAATTACAATAGTTGTTTCAAATAAATCATAAACATAATAACCATACCTGAAAATAGTTTCCGGAAGAAAAAAATATTTATTTCTAGTAATAATAAATATCAAGAATTATTCCTACTCAAAGGCAGTTAATTCAGGAAATATTGGCTAAAGCGAATAAAAGAAACATAATTTAGAAAACCAAGAATGATTTAAAAGTGCTAAATTAATTAATTTCTCTAATATCGATCAGAAAAGAATTACGTAGTAATGCAAAAATCTGTTTGGTGTTTATAATTTCATGAAACAATCAAAAAATAAAATCAAAACTCACTTTTGATTATTGTGGATTTTAAAATAAAGTAAATAGTAATTTTAAGAACAATATTATATTTTAATAAACCTATATTTCAATTCCACTGTCAAAATAAGCAACTACAAATTACATGGTGTAAAATCGTCTTTTCAATTTACTCCTCCGAATTAAAAAACAGAGTATAATATATTGAAAATTGTATTTATTTAATAATTGTGTATTTTTATATGCAAGCACTTGAAATTATAATAAATATCTCAAATAATAATTAACTACACACAACATATTTACAAACACTACAAGCCTTTATCTTACAAGAGACCGACAGTCTTATAATTAAAACAGATTATCACCTAATCTTCAAGACACCAATTATAAACGTATATTTTGACAACTCTGAGTCTGGTTGTCAGGGAATATGGCGAACTTTAATAGCCTCATTATCATCTAAATTGTTTTCGAAGACTGGTTTCAAAAGCAAGTCGGAGGATATTCAATTTTGTATAATCTTAATAAGGGTTTCGAGAATAAACTTTGTCGTTTTTAATAAGCAGGGAAAAGAATAATTGAAGATGTGTAATTAATCATAACATAGAAACGTCTGTTCTTAGTAGATGTATAAAAATAAAAATATCGGAAAATAGAAATATGTATGTATTTAGGTACGAATAAACATTTCTGTAATAACACCGTTATGGTAGTCGAGATATAATATAAAATTTTTCTAAAAAAATAGAGAAATTTTATGACTTCCTGTTTCTGCATCTATTTTATTGTTATTATAGTTGTTAATGATACTAGTTCGATATGAACACTATAATGAAACGCGTGTAACGTTAAACCACGAGGCGCTAGCCGAATGGTTTAATTACACAAAGCGGTACAGTTAAATCATAAAAAATACACAAATAAAAATTATTCGAATTAGCTATAAAAATATGTTGTTAAAGTAATTTAGAGTAAATGATGATTGAAATAAGGTTAATAGATTATTTTAGCACATCCACGATGCAAGACTGAAAAAGAATTCGTTTATACTTCCACGGCAAACAAAGAAGGCTATAGTTGACAAAAGTATACTGGTGCGGATGGTGAAGATTTACAATCACTTACCTGGTCAGATGAAAGAATTAACAGAAAAGTCTTTTAAGCAAAAATTATTTACTGTACTGACTGACAATGTGTTCTACAACTGTAATGACTATTTTAATTTTAATATTGTGTTATTAATATGTTTTTATATTTTTTTATATCTTTATATTTTCTTATATTCTCAATATCACTGTACAATTGTACCGGAGGTCCCTATATATATGCCATGTAATAGAGGAGTAATAATAAAAGTAAAGTAAAGTAGAGTATTTTAGAAAAGAAAATGACATTTCGGTATTGACAAAACTAATTTGAATATTACATCTAACAATCAAAATAATTGTGCAATTATATTAAATAAACGATGTATAGATAATTTCCTAGCCCATCATTTATATCATTTGATAAATTCTTGAAATTTTCGGCTTTTATATTAAATATTTTCAAATTAGTATGATATTTTGAGAAGTAAACGTGAATGTAAACATTGCTGTCAACAAATTACAACGCAAATTATACGATGTTTTATTTGAAAAATTTTCATCCACGTTGGGATTTGAACCCAAGTCTACGGTTTGCCGAACCGTTGCTCTAACCAACTGAGCCACGAGGACCTTGGTGTCAAGTCTTTTGGAAACGCCTTATAAGGCACCGATGTTAATATGATAATATTCATTCATGCCAGTTTGAAAGTTTGAATTTGCTAATTTTTCATCCTTAGCTATTAATATATAGAGAAAATTCCAAGAATTTATCAAATGATGTAAATGAACTAACTGCTAAGAAATGATCTATATGTATATATACATATAAGGTAAACTTAATAAGTCGGCGATTAAAGGTCTGGTTCATTACTTCAAAGTATATATATTTAAAATAACTCTACATGTTTCGGCAATGATGCCTTTGTCAAGAGAATACAAAATATAAATTTATTTATATTTCACTCAAAAAAATATTTCCTTTAATTTATTTTCGAAGCACCTCATTTCAAAGCTATTGTATATTATTTTCAACCCTTCTAAATATTATAAGAGCGGAAAAATATTTAACAAAACAGACTGTGGAGCGGTTGAAATGGAATTTATCGTTAAATAATCATGTTATCAGAGTAACGTTGTACGGAGTTACATGCTCGAGTTACTTTGTACATTGTATAATAGACTTTTGGGAAGATAATGTGGTTAAGTTGAGGCGGTAGTGAAGTTCTTAGTAGCTCGCTACAGGTAGCTAATTTAATTTTAAGTTTAAAAGTAACACCTTAAATTTTCATTGTTATTTACAATAAATATCTCCAACTATATTTTCTTGAGAATTATGGATTTCTTTAAATAATTCAACTTCAAAATCGAGTTCTCAATTTATTAAGTTGGTATATTAACAAATAAAATGATTTTAAATAGAGTTGTTATTAGAATAGGCTGAAAATTTAAAATTAGGTAAATAATGTTAATATTTAAATTTATAATTCAGTTTAATAAGAAATGTATCTTTAAAGCTTAGTTTAATCCCGTATTTAGTTAATCATTTATTGAGTTTCTCATTTACGCAACTTTTCTAAATTACCTGCGTTCCTAGAATTGGTTCGATCATGTAAAAGTGTATAGATCTTAAGGACAATTAGGTTGAAAACCAATAAAAACATTTGTACCAAATAATTTATGTTTTCTCATTCTTTTTTCTGAAAACTATCATTGTAACAAGTTATGTTCTCATTAGATAAAACAATATTTAACATTCTGAACTTACTGCAAATGGGAATTAATGAATATTAAATCTCATTTTTACATGTAAATGTCGCCTTATGTGATGCGTTAATAACTACAATCCTACTCATTTGCAGTAATTTCAGAATGTTAACTATATATACACAAAGTATAGATTAATAATCGACGAAGGAGATACTTGTTGAAACTTCATTATATAGATATAATAAAACACAGTTGTATAGTTTCAAAATAATATATATGCACTACATATGTTTCACCACACTGTGGTCACTGTGGTTAATAAAAACAAGTAAAGAAGAGACCATTTCATTCAAAACCAACAATTCCTTACAAAACGCTATAAAAAACAACAAAGATAAAACGGACAATAGATTAAACTCAGGGATTTACAAGTTGACATGCGAAGATTGTAAAAAAGTGTATGTCGGACAAACAGGACGGACATTTGATATTAGAATGAAGGAACATGAAAGAAGCCACAGAGACAAGAAGACAGACTCAACTTTTGCCAATCATTGCCTAGAACATAATCACAAATTCAATACTAATTTTAAAACTTTGCATGTTCTAGATAAAAGTAAAAAACTTAATATGTTAGAAAGTTTAGAAATTAACAAATATAATAAATTAGGTATAATTTTAAATGACCAACTAGACATAAATAACTCCCCCCTACTAAACTTAAAACTCATACATGTCCACCCCCTCTTAGAATAAGATTAGTTCTGTACTTTGTATTGATATATATAAGATCTAATTAATATTTTGAATTAGTATATTCATCCACCTGATGAAGCCACAGTGTGGTGAAACATATGTAGTGCATATATATTATTTTGAAACTATACAACTGTGTTTTATTATATCTATACAAAGTATAGAAGTGAAAAGCCATATCCGTCTTCGAGATACCGTACATTGATAAGCTCCAATAAGAGCGAAACGCGTCTGTACGTTCCGTTGATGGACGTGGCTTTTCAGCAATTTTTAATTAAAACAATATTTGGCAAACTGCTTACTTGCGGCCAAGAGAAGCAACTTCTTTGCTCTAGAAATTTTTAATGTGTAGTGTTTGATCATGAACATTTTGGAACCTTAAGGACTTTGATTTGAGCTTATTCAATATGCGTTGCTTTTGTTCTCTCGATATGTTCAGCTCAACAGCTACTTTTCTTCCCCTACTTTTTTGACGGATTCGCTTGACCACTTTCCCAACCATTTCAAACGATGTCGCCGTGCTTCTCGGAGTGCTTTTTAAAGCTAGAAGCATCGTTGTAACAATTAGTCGTTGTATATATAAACATTTTATTTACTTTTAGACGTTCGAGGTCAATAACAATAGCTGGTTGTGATTTTCTAGCGAAATACAGAGAAATTATACTGTTACGATTAAATTCCATAGCTTATAATTTTTTTTCTTTAAAATTGAGACCCAAATTCTTTTGGCAGCTTGAAAGCAATATATTGAACTATAATTAGAACAAGTTTGACATAGTTGTCATGGACGTTTTGACAGATATATCGGTATGAAGTTGGTAATGCAGTGTTACGAACTTGACACCTGTATTCGAAACTTTTTAAATTGCCTAGTTTAGTTAATTTTTTTGTTTGCCTGAAATGTTTAAGTAGCGCTTCTTTTGTTCTGCTTATTTATTCTTTATGTTCTCATTTTATTTGTTATTAACGTGTTGGTATACTTAGATCACTAGACTATGAATCTGATGAACTGGGCTCAAACCCTGGTCTAGCCAATAAAATCGCTGGCGTTTTTTCGGTCCCAGCTCGACTCAAGCTGACAAAAATGAGTACCTGAAGGTGAAACTCTGGGGTAATAATAGGCGGTTGGTGCGTAGTACTAGCCACGTTACCATTTTGTTGTACCGAACGGCTTAACTTGTAACAAGCCTACGATGTTACTACCCCAAGGGCATGCAAAGGCTAGTTAATGGAAGGCTATTATTATTGTTAAAAGTAGACAAAGAAATTCTATATTTTCTACTTTCTTTCTGATACGAGGGTAGCACCGATTATTTCTACAAACTAATAAAACAATTTGTTGTAGTCAAAAATTATTTTTATTCTTGTTTTTCAAAATATTCGCCCTTGGACTCAATGCATTTAGACATTCGATAAAGCCAGTTATCATACCATAAATTCTTCTGTTCTTGAGTCACATATAAGGTTTATGAATATAATAAGTCACGAAAAACAAATCGTTACTGCAATGGGAAAGATTTTATGGTTGGCTACAAAAAATAAAAAATAAAAGAAAGACGAATCTGTGCCGCTGAAATCAAGTATAATGAATCTACATTGTCGTTATCGTCGCATTGATTACCATTAGATGGATAATGAACCCTTCATTAAGATAATTGTCAAAGCCACTTGAACCAGACCTTAGTCAGATATTTTTCCGAGCATTGTGAGGCTGCGATCCACGCGGAGCCGTCTAGTCTGAACGGGATGTTATCGTCACGGCAACTTAGTCATTTTTGGAACATTGATTTGTAACATTTCTGCGCACGAGGTATGGATAACTCCATTCGGTACATTTGTACGAATGTACAACAATGCAAAAGTTTCGCGACTTTTAACTTTACGGAAGTAGTGACTTAGAAAGTAGACAAAGGTATATAAAAAGTAAGATTTAAAAGCGTATTTTTCGATTAAAATGTATATACTACTGTGTAAAGGGTTACTGAACTTGATGATATATATTTTCTAAAAAAAATATGTGCGACTAAGGAAAAGATCATAGCAGTAGAAACAAACTATTTATTTGAAACAATAATATATTGTTGTGGATACATTGTGATTAATTGTGATTCCATATATACATATATATATATATATATATATATATATATAAATATATATATATATATGTATATATATATATATATATATATATATATATGTATATATAGACGAGAAAACTTCATCTTTGGCTCAGCATGTAAAGGAAACGTCCCACACGATAGACTTCAGCAATACCAAATTATTGGCGAACGTAGAACATATGAAAACCAGAATTATCAGGGAAGCTATCGAAATTGAGAAACGTCCGGACAATTTGAATTCGCGAGATGATACCCAGAGGCTACCAACAGCATGGAAACCAGTATTAAGCAAAGGAGTTGTCAACAAGAAACAACAAACAAAAACACCGCAACCCAGCCAGCCCACACCAGCTACAGGCCCAACGACACGGAGTCGCGCACATACTCAACCAAGTGTAACCAACCAGAACGCTAAGCAGGTATATAACAACCATCTTAAACTCGACTACGTCAGTTTACGAGTAACCAGAAGCAGAAGCAGACAGTTATCGCAGACCTGAAGATGGCAAATGTGATTTTGCCGAAACGTCGTCAAGAAACCAGCACCGGTCTTTACAAAGACCAAACAATGGAAACGCGGAAGAAAACCCGGAATCCAGTTACAACATATATATATATATATATATATTAAACCTAATCAGTAGGCTTACTTACTTCAAAATATATGTATTTAAAAAACTCTACATGTTTCGGCTGTGTACGCCTTTATCAAGAGAATACAAAATATGTATTCAATGTGTACACAGCCGAAACATGTAGAGTTTTTTAAATACATATATTTTGAAGTAATATACAGACCTTTAATCGCCTACTGATTAGGTTTAACATATCATACCAAGGTCATGAAGTTATTATATATATATATATATATATATATATATATATATATATACCGGGTGTATTATGAAAAACCTTTCGTGCTGTAACTTTTTTATTTTTTATCCGAATGTAATAAATTATACGTCGAACTAAATCGTTTTAAAAACACTGTAACGTGATCCGCTTTGAATTTTTTTTTTACACTTTGTTTTTGACAGACAGCTGCAAACTGTGTTTTTTTAAATTGCACTATACTTTTTTTTTCCTTATTCAAATATATTACTTTTTCTGAATATGAAACTGTAAACAACGATATCCTTGTATGAAAAAAAATCGAGAAATTGAAGGTTTTTTTTTGTAGTTCGATTTATTCTGGTTTTTCCGAACACAGAGATTTCTTAAATACATTTTAAATACTCTATTTCATTTTATTACCAGCAAATGTGTGTACCTTTTAAAATCACTTACATTCAATACTATATAGCCCATAAAGGTTTACAAACCAATGTTATCAGTGAGCGGTGGGCCAACAACAACATTTACAGTGTTTATTTTAAAAATTTAAAAATCAAGCAGTCATATTGAACGATAAAAGTGCATTCCAAATTTTCGAAGTGAGCTGTGACATCTGTCAGTCACACATTCATTATAACATTTTCAACGATTTATTTCTAAATTTTGTTATTGAAATGGATAATGGCGAATGTGTGGATGCGATTCAAGCATATTTTGAATGCGGAACAAATTCTGCAGCTGCTTTGCGACTTTATGGAAATCGTTTTCCTGACAGACTGCGTCCAAGTGCCGATAAGTTTGGAAGGCTCGTGCGAAATTTACGAAATTTTTGATCATTCAAAAAACCGAAAATAAACGCACGTGTAATTCAAGATCAAAATTTAGAATTAAGTGTCTTGCTCTATGTGGAAGAAAACCCTAATACGTATACGCGAGAAATTGCTCACTACATGCAGGTATCACATTCTACAGTTCAGTACATTCTGAAGAAGCACAAGTTCTTTCCTTATAAACCACGGAAGGTGCATGCTCTCGGTGAAAACGACCCTCAACGAAGGGTTCAATTCTGCACGGTTTTCATGAATAAACTAAGGGAAGATCCAATTTTTTGTCGTCGTGTGTTGTGGTCAGATGAATGCACTTTTGGGAAAAATGGTGTATTCAACAGAAATAATCATCGCCATTGAAGCACTGAAAATAACCATGTTGTGATGCAACACAATTTTCAAAATCGGTTCAGTGTAAATGTATGGTGTGGCATTTTAGGCGATAGAGTAGTAGGGCCTTTTTTTGTGGAGGGTAATCTAAACCAAGAAAAGTATAATAATTTGTTACGCAATGAATTAGGCGATTATTTAGATGAGTTGCCACTTGCTGAGTTAAACAGGGTGGTGTTCCAACAGGACGGTGCCACACCCCATAATGCACGAATGAATACTGATTTTCTAAATAATTATTTTGGCGTCAAATGGATGGGCACTTACTGACCTATTCGATGGCCTGCTAGATCGCCAGATCTGAATCCACTGGATTTATTTCTGTGGTCTTACATTCAAGATCATGTCTATTTGACTCTACCTGTTACCAGAGATGATTTAGTAAGAAGGATAGTACAAGTATGTCATGAAATGCCACCAAATCTTATATTAAACGCAGCAGTTGGAGTTAATACAAGGTGTCAAATGTGTCTGGAACAAAATGGGGCCAATTTCGAACATTTGATTCATTAAAATATATGATAGCTTGATTTCTGTAAATTTCGTAGTTTTCTTTTAATAATAATAAATTTGTCACTCAATTTAATGGAGGTGTCTTCAGGAAATAATTGTTTATTAGAATAAGTTAAAAAAAATATGTAGTACAATTTAAAAAAAAAAATTACTGGTCTGTCAAAAACGAAATGTCAAAAAAATTTTTTTTTAAAAAAACAGTGCTTTAAAAACGGTTTAGTTTGACATATCATTCATTAAAATCAGATAAAATATAAGGAAGCTACAGCCCCAAAGGTTTTTCATAATACACCCGGTATATATATATATATATATATATATATATTAGATTCAATTAGTTGGCGATTTAAGGTCTGGTTTTACTTGAAAATGTATATATTTTAAACAATCTTACATGTTTCGGCAAATGATGCCTTTCTCAAAGAATTTAAAATACAAATTACAGTATATTAATGTCATAAGTACGAGTATGACATTAATATACTGTCATTTCTAGGTTTGCTGCATAGTGTCTTCCCTTCTTCAATCTTTAGTTCCAGAAGTGAAGCTGTCAAATAATTGTACAGCCCAAATGCTATTGTGATTATTAAAGAAATAGTAACATATATATTACCTACAAGGATTTACCACTACTGATTTTTAAGATAAATTTCTCCACTTTATAAAACCACTTATTCGTAAGATACCAGGACGTATTATTTGTTTTTATCGTGTTACTGAAAACGCCCCCAATACGTGAGTTATGTTCGGTAATTCATTAGAAGTAATGTGAGGACGTTCTACAATTTCATTATGTGGTAAAATCTATTTGTACTTTTTTGTTATATTTTCTACCTTTTTTGATACTCTAATTTTACTATCTTAGATATATTTCAACCTTAAAGAAATACTATCTATCCTCTTTGAATTTGTTAGAAATATTTAAAATTATATATTATATATAATTAACTGTTTTAAATTATGTATTTTTCAATAAAATGTAATTAATTTAAGATTTAAGTTGGTATGAACGAAAAACAGAAATTTTTAACAGTTTGAAAATGTTTCTGGTGTATAACTGGTTGCCTACTATATGCCACCATACATTTTTTCCTATGTGTAATTGGAAATGAAAAAGGTCGGTCAATGCATTATATGTACCTATGTGTAATGCCATAAGAAAAACCCGGTATGTATATATATATATATACAGAATATATATATAAAATTTACTTTAGTAAATTATTCATTATGTTTCACCAAGAGCCAACCGTGGATTCTATACATTATATATATATATATATATATATATATATATATATATATATATATGAAGCGTTGTTCTTCGGGATATTTCGCCGCGTTTGGATGATTTCGTCCTGAGAAGGACAACTTTCTTCCTGACGTTTCGGTGACATCACTTTCACCTTTTTCTAGAGGATCTTCTCGTTGCAATGGTAACTTCAAGAGTGCGTTGATTTCCTGTGCCGCTCGTATTATATGGTCCCGTCGTAGTGGGGACGCGTGTCTGACTCCTCGTGATTGGTCCGTCGGTTGTTCTGTCGCTTTCGACTATTGGTCGATCGGTTTGCGTTCGGTCCGAGTTAGTATGACTGGGCTGTGGCAAGTTGTTCTCATTACGTCGCTTGTGTGTAATCTGCCTGTTGAGCAAGGCCGACTTCCATGTGTCAGGCAAACGCTGTCCGTCGTCACGTTTGTTCATACAGTTTTGCCGTTTCTCAATTTCTATTGCTTCTCTTATAATCCTGTACGTTAACCTCGTACTGCGTGCTATAGTTTTTGTACCGTCAAAATCGATTGTGTGTCCTGTATGTAGCACATGCTTAGCTAGGGATGATGTTGATTCTTTTTTAGCTACCGCATTTCTGTGTTCTTCCCTCCGTACGCTGGTTTTACGGTTAGTATGCCCTATGTATGTTTGATCGCATACATAGCACGGTATTTCGTAGACCCCTTGGTTTTCTAGTTCTATCTTGTCCTTTGTATTAGGCAAAATGTCTTTTATTTTCCTGTCTGTCGTATAAATGGTGTCTATGTCGTGTCGGCGTAATATTCTACCTATTTTCTCAGTCGTACCTTTCACGTAAGGGAGAAATGCTGTCCGTGTAGATCTTTCTTTCTTTTTTGGTTGATTCTTGTTAATTCGTGTCGCTCTGTTAATGGTATGTTGTGAATATCCGTTCGCTTGTAATATGCTTTTATTGTTCCCATTTCTTCGTTTCGATGTTCTGCGTCTGACAAAGTTTGAGATCTGTGGATTAATGTTTTTACTACAGAGTTTAACTGTGCTGGGTGATGATGTGAAGATGCGTTGAGATATCTGTTCGTATGTGTAGGTTTCCTGTACACTGTGTATCCTAGCGAGCCATCCGGTTTTTTGATTATCATCAAGTCTAAGAACGGTAGCCGATTTCTTTCCTCCATTTCGACAGTAAACTTTATTTTCGGATGTCTGGTGTTCAGATGTTGTAAAAACTCGCTTAGTTTCTCTCTTCCATGCGGCCAAATCACCAGGGTGTCGTCTACGTATCGCAGCCAGAGTTTTGGTTTGTCTGTAGCGTTTTCCAGAGCTCTTTGTTCGAAGTCTGCCATAAACAAATTTGCCAGTATAGGTGACAGCGGTGATCCCATCGGCGCTCCATCGGTTTGCTTAAAAAATTGTCCGTTGTATATAAAATACGTGTTTGACAGGCAGTGTTTCGTTAGATCTATGTCGTAGTCGGAGAGTTGGTGTTTCTTTATTAGTAAATCTATTACCTCATTAATGGGGATCTGTGTGAAGAGCGAAACTACATCGAAGCTCACCAACATGTCGTCTTGATCCATGGTGATATCCTTGAGTATTTCAGTTAGGTGAGTCGAGTTTTTAACATATGATGGTATTTCTTCGGCAAGGGGTTGTAGTTTTTGTGCTAAGAAGCGCGAAAGCGCTTGAGTCGGTGAGCTAACGGAACTTACTATCGGTCTCAGCGGCACATCCGGCTTGTGTATTTTTGGTAGGCCGTAGAATTTCGGACATCTTGACGATTTCTCTCTAGGAATCAGTCGTTTCTTAATACCTTCTTCGAGAGGTGCGTTCTTGATCTTGCTTTTTGTCGTCTTTTCTAAGTATGTGGTCGGGTCGTTATGTGTCGGTTTATACATCGAGTCTTCTAGAAGTGTTCGTATTTTTCGGTCATAGTCGCTCTTTTCCATTATTACTGTGGCGTTTCCCTTGTCAGCCGGCATTATGACAATATCTTTGTTTTTCTGCAGTCGTCGTAGGGCGTCTCTTTCTTCTTTCGATATATTTGGCTTTGGTGGTTTTGTTGTTCTTATTATTTGGCATATATCTTGTCTGACACTTTCTGCTGTTTCTCGGTCAAGGGATTCAATTGCCGCTTCGACGCCGCATATGATATTTTCTGTTGGTATGTTCTTAGGAGCAACCGCGAAATTGAAACCTTTTTCAAGAATTCTATTTTCAGCTTCGTTAAGTTCGTATTTCGACAGGTTGTGAACCACTCGACGTTGTAGTGTTTTAGTTTCGTTGTCTGGTATATGTTTGCGTCGCAGATTTTCAATCTTCCGTTTTTGTTTCTTGGTTTTCGTAATTTCCTCTGTCTCAGCTCTGTAGTAAGATAAGAGTTCGATTTTCTGCCACAAAACCGGATGAATCTTGTTGCTTAGTTGCAAGTGCAGGGTTCTTGGTCTAGTATCGGCTTGGTCTAATTTTTGTCTAGTCTGTCGTATGAAACTCCGTAAGATTGCCTTTCCGGTCCGCTCCAAAATATTCTTTATCTTTGTCGTTTCGGTATGAAAAGTCACTTTGCAGCACGTCGGTGTAAGTTTTTCGTCCCGACATTGTCGTAGAAAAGTCAAGTCGCACAGTAATCGTGCTCTCTTGGTTCGTATCTTCTCGAAATTCTTCGATAGTCTGTATACTTCCTCCCCGTAGAGGTATGTTAAATTTCGTCGAATGTTTTCGCGGTCGTTTGTTGAAGCGTTGTTCTTCGGGATATTTCGCCGCGTTTGGATGATTTCGTCCTGAGAAGGACAACTTTCTTCCTGACGTTTCGGTGACATCACTTTCACCTTTTTCTAGAGGATCTTCTCGTTGCAATGGTAACTTCAAGAGTGCGTTGATTTCCTGTGCCGCTCGTATTATATGGTCCCGTCGTAGTGGGGACGCGTGTCTGACTCCTCGTGATTGGTCCGTCGGTTGTTCTGTCGCTTTCGACTATTGGTCGATCGGTTTGCGTTCGGTCCGAGTTAGTATGACTGGGCTGTGGCAAGTTGTTCTCATTACGTCGCTTGTGTGTAATCTGCCTGTTGAGCAAGGCCGACTTCCATGTGTCAGGCAAACGCTGTCCGTCGTCACGTTTGTTCATACAGTTTTGCCGTTTCTCAATTTCTATTGCTTCTCTTATAATCCTGCACGTTAACCTCGTACTGCGTGCTATAGTTTTTGTACCGTCAAAATCGATTGTGTGTCCTGTATGTAGCACATGCTTAGCTAGGGATGATGTTGATTCTTTTTTAGCTACCGCATTTCTGTGTTCTTCCCTCCGTACGCTGGTTTTACGGTTAGTATGCCCCTATGTATGTTTGATCGCATACATAGCACGGTATTTCGTAGACCCCTTGGTTTTCTAGTTCTATCTTGTCCTTTGTATTAGGCAAAATGTCTTTTATTTTCCTGTTTGTCGTATAAATGGTGTCTATGTCGTGTCGGGCGTAATATTCTACCTATTTTCTCAGTCGTACCTTTCACGTAAGGGAGAAATGCTGTCCGTCTAGATCTTTCTTTCTTTTTTGGTTGATTCTTGTTAATTCGTGTCGCTCTGTTAATGGTATGTTGTGAATATCCGTTCGCTTGTAATATGTTTTTATTGTTCCCATTTCTTCGTTTATTAACAGAGCGACACGAATTAACAAGAATCAACCAAAAAAGAAAGAAAGATCTACACGGACAGCATTTCTCCCTTACGTGAAAGGTACGACTGAGAAAATAGGTAGAATATTACGCCGACACGACATAGACACCATTTATACGACAGACAGGAAAATAAAAGACATTTTGCCTAATACAAAGGACAAGATAGAACTAGAAAACCAAGGGGTCTACGAAATACCGTGCTATGTATGCGATCAAACATACATAGGGCATACTAACCGTAAAACCAGCGTACGGAGGGAAGAACACAGAAATGCGGTAGCTAAAAAAGAATCAACATCATCCCTAGCTAAGCATGTGCTACATACAGGACACACAATCGATTTTGACGGTACAAAAACTATAGCACGCAGTACGAGGTTAACGTACAGGATTATAAGAGAAGCAATAGAAATTGAGAAACGGCAAAACTGTATGAACAAACGTGACGACGGACAGCGTTTGCCTGACACATGGAAGTCGGCCTTGCTCAACAGGCAGATTACACACAAGCGACGTAATGAGAACAACTTGCCACAGCCCAGTCATACTAACTCGGACCGAACGCAAACGGATCGACCAATAGTCGAAAGCGACAGAACAACCGACGGACCAATCACGAGGAGTCAGACACGCGTCCCCACTACGACGGGACCATATAATACGAGCGGCACAGGAAATCAACGCACTCTTGAAGTTACCATTGCAACGAGAAGATCCTCTAGAAAAAGGTGAAAGTGATGTCACCGAAACGTCAGGAAGAAAGTTGTCCTTCTCAGGACGAAATCATCCAAACGCGGCGAAATATCCCGAAGAACAACGCTTCAACAAACGACCGCGAAAACATTCGACGAAATATATATATATATATATATATATATATATATATATATATATATTGTTGTATTCTAGGCCTACGAATGAACCTGGAAATTTTAAATGCAACTGTATGATACCCGCGTTCGGTCGTCTTATAAATTTTCGATGCGGAAGTTTACAACACTCGGTAATATAAATGAGACTCTTACAAATAACTCATACATATCTCAGGCGTGTGAATTGGTTCGTTTTACGAGCTGTGGAAGTACATATAAACAACACAAAAAAAACAGTAACCCTTTATTTTTACCATTCTCCATTCAAATATAATTATCGATTTAAAAAGAGGATATTTATCGATCAGTTAAACCTTTTATAGGACAAACTGACATCTATATTAGGTTAGAACTAACTCACTTAGTGTAATCAACTAGATTTGGATCTACGATAAATTAGGTAGACAAAAAAGAAACCTTACAGCATAAATATTTTCGGTTAATCATAACCAATAAAACTTCAATTTCAGTCAAAGAGATATATATTTATTATTTAAAAAAAATGCTAACAAAAGAAAGTAACTAATACGGTAATCGTATGATGAATACCTATATAGGTAGGTGTTTGTTTTAAATACTCTTACTCACTAAAATTATTATTCTAGAATAACCTAAGTTTGTATGTTCTTCAGGAAATGTAATAACACAAAGTCACAGAACGTTAGATTGTCTGCATCAAAGGAAATAAAAATTATTTAAAAAAAAAAATAAAATGCATGAATCAAAAGAACTTTGTGAAGCAATAATACACTGATAGCAGAATAACCGATGTGTACGGAGAAGAAATAAGCTGGATGAGCTTATTCACATCTAAATGACACAAAATAAATGATAGATAACTCTGAATGGACTATAAACTTTTAATTAGTAGTAAGAATGATCCAATTTGTTTATGGAAAAACGTATTTGAAATAGTTTCAAGTGTGATTAAGTTACGACTAAGACAAGGTTTATCGATTTATATTAAACTAATAACCAAATGATTACTCTCTTATGCGTTTAATTTTAGGTACCTTCTAATTCGGGATGCTTAGCTGAATCTGGGTAACAGGAAGGATCTTGGGGATTACATCAAAAAAAAAATACTGGTAACAGGAAAAAAAAACTCGGATCTTCTTAATCTGGGTCAGGAATGAGTTCTAAGTACATATACGGTATGGATAGGCAGCTCTATGGAGGAATTCTTCAGGATAGACACAACATTAAGTAAATCTTCTTGATATCATTTTTTTTAATCTTATAAATTGGTAGTCGCCATGTTGTATTTCAAAATTTTAAATGATGCTTTCGATGATAAATTATATATTCTCTGGTGTACGCCGTTCAAATGACTTTCCTTTAATTAATTAAATTTTAAACTATCTTTTGTATATATTTTTATCACTTTATGTCGTTGTAATTATTTTAAAAATCTATTTTAGTAATAAGCGGACTTGGAACAACGCTGATATTTTTTGAAAAAAATTGGCGTCCGTCTCTAACGGGCTTTATGCAACCACTGCTTGCTGAATAGACGCCGGTAAAAACAAAACGTCCCCTAAAATCTCCTACACATCTTCCCATTGGTTTATTTGACCAACGGAAATGATGTGGAAATTATTATATATTCAAATTTGTATAAATTACTATTTCCATCTGAATTAATTACATATCCTAAATTTGGATCTTGAAAACTATTCAAAATGTTAAATTTATATTTCCTTTGATTTTCTTTTACTTATACCTAGTGTTTAAAAATGTATATAATATTTTAAATTTTTCAAAATTTTATTTATATTTGAAATAACTAAATTGAAATATTGTTGGGGGTAATTTGCCTCACAACAATATATATATATGTATATATATATATATATATATATATATATAAAGATAATTATTTCGTGACCTTTGTATGTTATGGTAGATTTAATTAGTTGGCGATTTAAGGTCTGGTTTTACTTAAAAATGCATATATTTAAAACAGTCTTACATGTTTCGACAAAAGAAAGAATTTAAAGTATAAATGACAGTATATTAATGTCATACTTATACATTTGTAGTTGTCATGGATAAAATTATTCAAAGATACATCCAGTTTAATAATAATAAGTTATGCCTTAGTATTCAAAAAATAGATAGATAACAAGAACGGGAAATGGCAAGGCATGAGTTATTATTATGTATGCGCCCGTGGAGCGGCTTAAGATGTTAAGCTGTCGGCATTCACCTTAAACGAGAATGAAAACCATGAAAACCTACTCGGACAGCCAGTCAGAGCATTATTTGCCTAAACATGTAAGATTGTTTTAAATATATGCATTTTTAAGTAAAACCTTATATCGCCAACTAATTAAATCTACCATATATATATATATATATATATATATTTATGAAACATAGTTCTTCGGGATATTTCGCCGCGTTTGGATGATTTTGTCCTGAGAAGGACAACTTTCTTCCTGGCGCTTCGGTGACATCACTTTCACCTATTTCTTGGGGATTTTCTCGTTGTAACTTCAAGAGACTCTTCAAGTCACTGACGCTCTACTGACACTGGGCATTTTTCTAATAAGAATAAATAAAATATCACAACATTACAAAAAACAAATCGATGTTATTCTACAAAAGCACAATCAGAAATAAAATTCAGAAATTGATTTATTATTTACCTACTTATGTCAATCTAGGTACAATAGAACCCCTGTTAACAGTTTAAAACGACCTATTTTTAATTCTTGGAATATAAGACTGGGAATACCCATACCCTTGTACCTCATATTTTTTTTTTCTTGAGAACTGCAAACAATAAAATAAATTACTTCATAAAATAGTTTATCTTTACCTTTTGAAACGCTTGCTAAAGATCTATATCATTCAAAATTCTTTCAATTTTGCACAATATGCTATTTATTAAGGATATATACAAATATTTAAAATGCATATAATATGCAATATATGTAAAATATTCGCTATTCATATTTGGTTTACATTAATTATTACATTTGCAGAGAAATCTAGTCTAATGTAATAGTAAATATTATCTTAACACAAATAAATTTTTAGGTAATTTTAAATAGACATATATAACACAAATAAAGTTCCTCCTTAATTTTAACCCATTTATGGTAGGTACAAAGTAATAATTTAGAAATATTTAGGGCAATAGGAATCGCTCTCCAAGCTAAAACAGTAATAAATGTGGGGTTAGTACCGTATATTATCTTAATATCCTAGAGCGTTATACTATATTCGGCCAGACCATAATATTTATTATCAAAGTATATATATATTATAGCACCATGTGTAGATTTATTTTGTAGATTTTTTAACGGAAGATATCCTATAATGAAGTACGCTATAAATTCAGTAGACATTAGTTGCTCATAAATTTACGAAGCAGAAATGTATCGGTGAAATAAAATTCAACAGATGAACTCACTACGTACAAAGTACATAAAAATGCTTATCAAGAAATCCTATGAAAAACGAATTTATGCCTAAAATGTGAAAGATTTTATTAATATTTTAAGAAGTCCTTAAAAATATCGAAATGATTATACAGGGTTAGTTAAAAGTATGGAGACGGCGATTTATTGTCGTTAATATTCATTTTAGGGAATTATGTTCAATATAAAAGTTTGTTAGGATATTTTGATCTACATTTGAGAATATTTGAATTTTTTTTCTTCAATTGTTTTTTAGTTACGCCTGTCCGCGCATTTTTTTTAAATGGGAACTAGTAAATTTTACTCTACCATTCGATAGAGATTTTTTTCTTTTTACAATAATATTTTTGTTTTTTTAAATTCATTTTAATAACTTTTTTACAAGAAAATTTAACAAATTAATACCAAAGTAAATTAAAGGAAGTGTTCAAATTGTCGTCCATTAGTAATTTGACAATGACCCAATCGATTATCGATTTACAAAACCGCGAACAGAGTTCTGTAAAAAATCTCGGGGAATTTCTTGTATCGTTCTGGTAATTCGGATATGTAAATCTTCGACGTTATCGGGCTTTTCTTTGTAAACTTTGTTTTTTACGTATTCTCAAAGTAAAAATCTAAAGGACTTAAATCTGGCGAACGGGCTGGCCATTCAATGGTTCCTCGTCTTCCAATCCATCTGTGGGGAAAAACGTTGTCTAGATATTGACGAACATTTACACCATAATGTGGTGGGGCGCCATCTTGCTGGAACCAGATACTGTCATTGGGCAGATGTTCATTGTTTTATGAGGATAGAGCGTAGCACTAGCAGGTATTATTTCATTTTGCAATAACTGCAAATACGGAGCCGAAGTTAAATTGCCATTGATGAAAAAGGGACCGATAATATGACCGCCTAGAATGCCAACCCAAACATTAACCTTTTGGGGGTACTGCGTATGGTGCTCCAAAAACCAAGAGGGATTTTCCGATGACCAGTATCTGCAGTTATGTCTGTTTACTTCACCGGTAAGGCAAAAAGTAGCTTCGTCTGAGAAAAGAATATTGTTGACAAAATTTTCATTATTATGGCAAATATTTAACATTTCTTCAGAAAATTGTAATCTCTTATCAAAATCATCTTCCGTTAACTCGTGTACAAGGTGTACCTTATAAGGTTTATACTTTTCACTTTTTAAAAACGACGCGATCGATGACTGTGAAATATTGAAATTGGCCGCTAATTAATTGGTTGATAAATGGGGATATTCAGATACAGCCAATAAAATATCCAGTTTGTTATCATCGCTTTTTGCTGTTCTAGGTCTACCACTCCTTGGCAAATCTTTAACGCTACCCGTCTGTTCAAAGCGTCTTAAAGTTTTACCAACAACGGATTTAGAAATTGGATTTCTATTTGGATGCGTATCATTAAATAAATTACTAACGTCTTGTAAACTTCTGCGTCTATCTCCATAACCCAACATCATAAGTATTTCAAATCGTTCATGTTCACTTAAACTCGCCATTGTTAATATTAACAGCAACAAATTGAACAAATGAATTATTTCTGTCAAAGATTTGACGTACACAATAACCACTGATAAAATTATGTCACTCGAGTTTGTTTATCGCTACGCTTCTGTCTATCTGCGATGTACCGAACATCTGTTAAACACATGAACCGGCTTTTTCTTATAAAAAACTTATTAAAATGAATTTAAAAAAAAAAAAATTTGTAAAGAGAAAAAAAAACTCTATCGAATGGTAGAGTAAAATTTACTAGTTCCCATTTAAAAAAAAATGCGCGTAACTAAAACACAATTGAAAAAAAAAAATTCAAATATTCTCAAATGTAGATCAAAATATCCTAACAAACTTTTATATTGAACATAAATCCCTAAAATGAATATTAACGACAATAAATCGCCGTCTCCATACTTTTAACTAACCCTGTATAATAAGGGGTGGTCTAATTAATGCTTTAGAATTTCAACATGAAATAAAACGTAAAAATTGTTCTGCGAGTTTTATTCGAAAGAGCATTTTATTACAATTATGCCTTGAAGATAATGTCATTCAAATCTGAACGACGGTTATCTTGACAATAGCGTACTTGATCAATCCAATTTCCCATTACGTTTTCACACATTGCTGCCGGTATCTCACGAACAACAGTTCTGGTACTGGTTTTTAAGTCCTCTATTATTGTTAGGTTGTTAGCTTAGACCTTCCACTTCACATTACCACACAGGAAGCAGTCACACGGCCTCAAATTACAGGAACGTGGCTGGTAATTCCCAAGACCATTCCTTGAAATAACTTTATCACCAAATTCATCTTACAGCACAGCGATGGTTTCGTTGGGGCTATGAAATGTAGCGCCGTCCTTTTGGAACTAGTATTCCTGATTTTTGTAACAACAATGTTGAAGAAACATTCGTTTAATACTGCCCGATCACAAACGCCATTTACAGTAAACGTTATCGTTAAGGATTTTCAAAGAAATACGTTCCGATGATACCATCAAATTGTAACTTTCTACGGATGCAAGGGTGTTTGTTTTCGCTCAAAATCCAGCAGTTCTGCTTGAACATTACAAAATGATGAAAAAATATATCTGCAGCCAGTTGCTCTAATATCCAAGCTGCGAACCCACGACAAAAACAATAATCTGCTGATTTCAATTCTTAGACCAGTTGGATTTTGTATCGATGCAAAGCCTTCTGTTAAATCTTCCAAGTTGATCTATATGTGAGGTCCAATTGCTGAACACAACGTCTAATAGTCAGATTTGGATTACCACCAACACTGTCTTATAACTTCAACATTATCCCCATTCTATCAAATTTCTGACACGATTTATTCTTGGAAAAACCGCCCAGCAACGTAAACTCTATATTCAAATGTCTTCACAACGTTACAAATTGTTTGTTTACTTGGTCGATGATGGACATCATAGAGTGAACATAATCTACGCAAAGTTTCCTTTACAAAGCATAGTCTCTGAAAATATTTTTTAATAATTTCGCAATAATCTTCGACTCTTAAATGTTTTATAATTAACCCTAGAAGGTATACTGGGGTTACGAGTGACCCCAACAGAATTGAATTTTCCCACATATATTCTTATTTCGCGCTTGGTGGCGCTGATAATTTAGGTAAGGTTAGTCGATTGTGAATAGTATAAACACGTGCAGTGAACCTTACGTTGCCGGTTATCGTTTTCTCAATAAAAATTATTTGGGGTTGTGAGTGACCCCAGGATACGTTTGCGTATTGTGAAATAATACTGTTTGTAATTTCGTGTTATAGAATATTTGTGAAACATGTCTAAAAAAACCGTTAGTGCTCTAGATTCGGACTTTGAAAAATTGTCTTACAATGGTACGATGAAGCAGAAAGCGATATTGAAGACAATTTTGCAGAAAGTGACAGTGAGGACGAGGTGGAAGAGTTGTCGGAACACAACGATGACACTTCTTTTGAAGATAATGAGTTTGAAGAACGTCCACTTCAACGTGAAGGAATTTTGAAGGGCAGAAATGGTTTTGCATGGAGTTCACGAGAACCTGCAAAAAGCAGAACGCCTTCAAGAAACATCGTGGTAAAGGTACCTGGAATAAAGAGTGCACGTGTAATTACCACAGAAATAGATGCTTGGGCCATTTTAAATGAAATTATAACTCATACAAATGAAGAAATAGAAAGACAAGGTGTCAAATACCAGCCCTATTAGGCCTTCTGTACATAGCTGGTGCTCGAAAAGATGCACATCTATCTGTAGAACAAATGTTTTCTTCACAAGGACCTCTAATATATAGATGCATTATGCCTGCAATACATTTCAAATTCTTATTGAATTGTCTAAGATTTGACGATAAAGAAAAAAGAAATCGTGAAGACAAATTTTCACTGATAAGGCAAATATGGGAGGATTTTATAGAAAATTGTACAAGGAGTTACTCTCCTCACTGCTACGTAACTATAGATGAGCAGCTACTTGGTTTTAGGGGCAAATGCCCGTTTTGTGTATATATAGGATCTAAACCTGACAAATACGGAATTAAGGTTGTATGTATGTGTGATTCGCGTACATATTACATGATAAGTGCTATTCCATACATTGGAAAAAACACCAATCCAACCAACGAATCTGTTCCAATGTATTTAGTGAAAGAGCTATCCAAATCTATTCATGGAACAAATAGAAACATTACAATGGATAACTGGTTTACGTCTGTTCCATTAGCCGAAGAAATGCTTAGCAACAAAGGTCTAACAATCGTGGGAACAATAAGACATAATAAAAGAGAAATACCACCTTATTTTTTACCTTCTAAAAACAAACCCGTACTAACTTCCGAATTTGCTTTCTCAGACAATTTGACGTTGGTTTCGTTTACACCAAAGAGAAATAAATCTGTCACACTAATCTCGACCATGCACGCTGACAAGAATGTTAACGAGGTTTCGAAGAAACCAGAAATTATTGAGTTTTACAACTCCACCAAAGGTGGAGTGGATACAATCGATCAGATGGCTCACAACTACACCGTATCCAGGAAAACAAGAAGGTGGCCACTTAGATATTTCTATGGGATGCTTGATCAAGCCGGGATAAATGCCTTTGTGTTATATAATGTGTCGGGTAACGCTAGCAAAGTTACCCGAAATCCGAAATAAATTTTTGCAATCACTCAGACTGCAACTAGCTAAACCTTGGATGGAAAGTAGGCTTTCCAAAAAAATATTCGGTAAACTGCAAAGTGAAATACGAGAAGTACTGGGACTAACACATATTCCAGAAGAGGAACAGCTTGGTCCAGGGCCAAAAAAACTCAAATCGTCAAGATGTTATGTATGTCCTCGTTCACGTGATCGAAAATGCATAGTTGTATGTTATATGTGTTCCAACAATGTATGTATCGAACACCGTACTGATATTTGTCTAAACTGTAAGAGAAATACTTAAAGTTGCTATTGGCTTCACTAAATAAACGTTTTCAAAAAATTTTCTTTTATTTTTCCAAAATTAATTTCTGGGGTAACTGGTGACCCCAAGTATACGTTTTCAAGTGTGTTATTTTGGTATACCTTCTAGGGTTAACAATAAATCAGTTGTAATTATTAATTTATTTGAAACCAGCAAAACCCATAAATTAAACCTAAGAATAGATTTTAGGTGAATTTAAGACAGCTTCGAAAATAGTAGCATTTCTTTGTCAAAGTGCCAATATAATCTCAAAAAAATTGTGGATTAGTTCATTGAAGGCGTTAAGCTGATAAATGTTGTGGATTCCAGACGCCCTAAAAAAGTCCCTATAAAATTTTGTAAATGATGACAGAAAAAGTATATTTCATCCTTTTGACACTATCTTGTCCACCACTTTTATTTGCTTGAATGAAGTATATTTATCAGAATAATTGAAACATACATGAGTAGGTAAACCCCACCAGTTTTGTATAATACAAAGGTATTTTTAATAACATAAAATATTATTAAAAATCTGGTGTGAAGAACACAAATACAGGTTCACTATTAATATTTTTTGTGAACGTTTCCGAACATATCCCTCCCCAGAGACGTAGATACGTATTTCGCCTTTCTACAGGCTCGTCGGTACACCCCTGCTGGAGAAAGGATATTCTCAGACACATTCACAAAAAAGAACCACATCACCACATCACCGAAATTATCCAGACCGGGCATAGAAGTAAATTCAGCGCTGCCTGTTGTCAGACAGCCGAAGTACCTCGCCCCGTCCACATAACCAATGTGAAGTAATGACGCCCTTCCAAAGGTGGCACAGCCAATCTCTCTAGAAACTGCATTATGTTTGTGTCTTCACTCATACTACGGACTAACCGCATGTGTAATGTATCAGAATAATTGAAACATACATGAGTAGTTAAACCCCACCAGTTTTGTATAAATCAACGGTATTTTTAATAATATAAAATATTATTAAAAATCTGGTGTGAAGAACACAAATACAGGTTCACTATTAATATTTTTTGTGAACGTGTCCGAACATATCCCTCCCCAGAGACGTAGATACTTCGTACGCGTGGTAC
Organism: Melolontha melolontha; assembly: GCA_935421215.2. Lineage (NCBI taxonomy): Eukaryota > Metazoa > Arthropoda > Insecta > Coleoptera > Scarabaeidae > Melolontha > Melolontha melolontha. The sequence continues at coordinate 13,996,102 of OW285242.1, read as the reverse complement.
TTCGGCTGTCTGACAACAGGCAGCGCTGAATTTACTTCTACGCCCGGTCTGGATAATTTCGGTAATGTGGTGATGTGGTTCTTTTTTGTGAATGTGTCTGAGAATATCCTTTCTCCAGCAGGGGCGTACCGACGAGCCTGTAGAAAGGCGAAATACGTATCTACGTCTCTGGGGAGGGATGTGTTCGGACACGTTCACAAAAAATATTAATAGTGAACTTATATTTGTGTTCTTCACACCCGATTTTTAATAATATTTTATAAGTACATATATTTATCTTATTTTGCCCATCGGAGCATTCTGCAATAATTGTTTCCTATCATGTTGGTTTTATGCAGTTTATAAATAATGGTTCTTCATTGAGTGAGTTCTAAGTAGTATGAAATCGCATTTTAATGACAGTTGATTTACTTTATTGTTAAGTTATATTACGATTATTTTAAATTTTCACTAAATACGTGGATGAATTTTAAGTATCACCTGTATTTATTTACTTTTAATTTTCTGGCTATTTATTTGGTTAATAATATTTATTCAAAGGTATTATTTAGTTTTGCATGCTTTGTGCTGACATCTGTAGTTATCAGTCCAGACGCTATATTGATTTTCTACTTGCCAAAACGGTATTATAGTACACTACATTTCTTCCATCTAGATGTCGTACGACCAAATTTCTTAAAAGCAATCTATTTTCAGACGTACAGTTATTTCTAGGATCCAGGTTTCTACCTTTATTATAGATACCTATAATTACTAAAATAGGAAACTAGAATCTTCTAACCAATCAAACAATCTGCAATTCAATGATTCCTTTATATACTACTGTATTGATATAATAATTGAAACAAACTGCAGAGGTCACAGTAGACAGCTAAGTCTTATAGCTTTCTGAAAATTAATGGTAGATTCTTGCTTCTAATATGGGGTTTAATCAAATAATCAAATCATGTATTCCGACAAATAAAATAAACTACCTTTTAAATAGATTCAGCAATTTTCACAACAAATTAAAATTCGTTATTGAAGAAGAAGTTAATAACAGTATTAATTTTTTTGATATTTCTTTAAGCTATGATAGACAGGGTACTATTTATACAAATTGGTACAATAAACCCACAGCTTCTTTTCGATATATGAATTACCACTCAAATGCACCTACAGTATTCAATAAAATGATTATAAATATAATCTGACTGATAGGGCAGTAAAACTATCACCCACTCAATACAGAAAAGATAACATATCAAGAAAATTAAAATAATCTTAACAGATAATAACTGTCCACCACAACTTATAGACCAAACAATTAAAAAAAGAATCCACCAAATATACAACACTACAGACACCAATAAATTTAAACAATGAAACTTATCAGAAAAAATTAAATATACCTAAAAAAAATGATATAACTACAACATATAAACTTAGTAATACTAATAAACATCTATTTTCAAAACTAAAACCCAAAATAGAAAAAAAAATCGAGAAACACATGTCATCTATAAAATACCATGTTGCGATTGCGATAGGCCACATAAACCAAACTAAACAATATTTATACAAAAGAATACAAGCCCAGAAATACTCTAAAACAAACAAAACTGCTTTATTTACACACAAACTACAACGCGATCACCATTTTGATTTTGAAAACACACAGATAATCGATAAAGAATAACACACAATGAAAAGAGAAATTAAAGAAATGATTAGTACTAAACGGGAGAAAAATTAAATTAACAACAGAAGTGATATAAAAAATTTAAGCAGTGTATACTATAACCTAATTATGTAACGATCTGCAATTTACCATCATAATATATGTTGCTGTTATATAAATATATATCTTATCTTATTTAAATATCTATACACTTGCTTATTATGCTGACAGTTCCGTGTTTAGATCCCTGACTGTCTGTTCGAGTAGGTTTTCTTGGTTTTCCTTCTAGTTTAAGGCGAATGCTGACAGCTTAACATCTTAAGCCGCTCGATGGACGCATACATTGTTGGCTAACTATTTTTGAATACTAAGGCATGATTTATTATTATTAAACTGGAATGTATCTTTGAATTATTTTATCCATGACAACTACAACTGTATAAGTATGACATTGATATACTATCATTTATATTTTAAATTCTTTGAAAAAGGCATCATATGCCGAAACATGTAAGATTGTTTTAAATATATATACATTTTGCAGTAAAACCAGACCTCAAATCGCCAACAAATTAAATCTACTATATATAAATTTATACATATATATATATATATATATATATAGTAAACCTAATCAGTAGGCGATTAAAGGTCTGTATATTACTTCAAAATATATGTATTTAAAAAACTCTACATGTTTCGGCTGTGTACGCCTTTATCAAGAGAATACAAAATATGAAGGCGTACACAGCCGAAACATGTAGAGTTTTTTAAATACATATATTTTGAAGTAATATACAGACCTTTAATCGCCCACTGATTAGGTTTATCATATCATACCAAGGTCACGAAATTATTATATTTATATATATATATATATATATATATGAAAAAATGTGTGAAAGTCGTATCCATCCGGGACATGTAGACATCGATGTTTCATAGTTATTACTAATCGTCGGTACAAATTACCCAGAAGTAGATGCGACTTTCATTTCCATACTGCGTGTATATATACTTATATACATATATATATATATATATATATATATATATATATATGTAAAACAATGAATGTTGGGGAATCCGGCAATAAAAAACCATTAATTATTAATGAGAGTTCTTTATTTTTTTACCCTATATTTCGCTCTGAGGTTTAGAGCTTCTTCGGGGGTCACTTTAATAAGAAAAAATATACACAACTTAGCTATTTAGTTTACCAATCATAAAAAAAAATATATTTGCAAAAGTGAACTATTTGTTATGAGAAAATTATACATTTCAAAAACCAATAGGTCGAAAAATTTGTCAATTGTCCCACGTGACACAGACAAAACGTCATAATTAATTTAAAAACTCTTTAAAAAACTATTATACTTTACATTATAACAAACACATCTAAAAACAAAGTAGAGCAACGCGTAGTGAAGCAATTCACTCATGATGCAACATTACACTCTGTCATTTCTGATGTTAAAAATGAACTGTATGGAATTTATTTAAAATTCAATGCAGTTTGTCGTTATATGTGAAACAGATGTAAAAACATGCGTCGGAGAAAAAACCCAATGCCAAGGTTAACGAAATTTATACACTGACGTTCAAGAGTCACATATTCAATCTTGACAATGTGCTGTTACAGAAACGGTTCACCCTAACGATTGGAAATGCAAGTAAAATCACATGAAAAAATTGTGGAGGGACAAATGTGTTAAATAACATTAATTGAGCTAGTGTTATGTGTATTATGGTGACTTAAATTTTTTGGTATTTGAAAAGGTCAGCAGAAAAGCATATATTGCGCTTAAATTGTTAGTGTTAGATCTGAAATTCATTGCGTTGTTATTATTATGGATCTCCACCATCTCAAAAAACTCTCTACACCTTAAATTATTCACTTTCTGAAGGACCTCCACCTTCTCAAAATTAGGGGTGTGGTCACTGTTGATCATGTGTGAGGACAAGGCACATCTGTTCTTTCCAGTCCGAATGTCACTTTTATGAGTAGTGAGTCTGGTTTTTAACCAGGTTGAAGTGTGACCTATATAAACTTGACTACATCCATTACAAGGAATGCAGTACACAACATTAGACTAGAAAGACAGCGGTGTCAAGTCCTTCGTTTTACTGAAATAATTACGCACTGGATTGTAGTTATAAAAGCCTAGTTTAATCTCGTCTGTGGCGAGGACGAGCGAAAGTCGCTCCGACACCCCCAAAATATACGGAAATCTGTAGTAAGTGAAAGTCTTTGGCTGTCTTGTGTTGGAAATGTTAGTGTCCTGACCGTAAGCAGCAGGTGTGGAAAAAATAAGTTTATTAGTCAAACTATGAGGGTAACCGTTGTTAGAAAATATTCCACTCAACAACCGAAGGTTTCGTTGTAAGAAGGAAGGGTGGCATATCCTAGACACCCTACGTTTCATGCTAAGAATCAGATTTATTTTTTGGTTATTTGGATGAGTAGAATGGTAATTCAACATTCTATTCGAATTGCTAGGTTTTCTATACCAATCTATTAATACTCTGTTCTTATTTCTAATGACTTTGGTGTCCAGGAAAGGTACACCCCCCCCACTCTCGCGCTCCATGGTAAATTGTATATCAGTATGAAATGAGTTGAATATCTCCAAAACGTTTTGGAGATATTCAATTAAAACTCATTTATTTATTATCTCTATATTTCGCAACGAGTTTGTCGCTTCTTCTAGGAATACTACAAGATTAATGAAAAATGAAAGACATTAAATAAATTAGTGTATAAAGAAATAGTTAAATACTCACAGAATGTATAGTTCAAAAAAGGAAAGTAACGTACACGGATATTAAAATTGATTAAATTTAAAACATTAGTGTAACTATAAGTGTCACATCAACTTTTAAAAAGCATGTATATGTAAAAACTATAATATGAAAAATAAAAAATATGAAACGAAACATATAGCAAAAAACTAAAATCTAAAGAATATCAAAACTAAAAAACAATGCACTATAAATTTAACAATACAAGAACCAAATAACAAAGAAAATTTTAGATGGTCAACTAACCGCCAAATCGAGTATATTAAAATAAATTATACTTAGTCCGTTAGTATCAGCATATAATTAACATTATTTGTGTCTGTCAATGTGGGTAGGTAAAATTTTAAACGAGATCGACTTGGGTTGGCATGCGTTTTCGTTATTTGTAGTAACTGTATTTTTGAATGAGGTTTCAATTATAATTTTATTGGTAAAATTAAAATTTATTTCTGCTATTTCATTTAGTTTGCGCAAGATCATTCTTTTCCAAATTCTTTTTTAAGTTTTCTTGTAAATTTTTTGGTAGCCTGCAATTGTTTAGTTAGATCTTGTTTGTAACTATCAAATTTTTGATCTATTTAAGATTTCGATTTTATAAGTTAGATCTTGGTTATTATTGTCAAGCTTTTTGTTCGTAATTTCTATTTGATTGATTATTACTTCTAAATTTTGTTTGTTAGTTTGCATCATTACTTTTATCAATTTATCAATTACAACATTTGGCTGATATCAGACGTAGACTCTTCTTTCGGATTGGCTTCCGGTATATAAATCTCAGCTACATCCTCTTGCAATCTTTCCTGTCCCTCAGTATATATTATAACCTAATTATGTAACGATTTGCAATTTACCATCATAATATACCGTGCTATTATTTTACTATGCAACATATACATATTGCAGTGAATTTTTCCCCGAAGAAAAAATTAAAAGAAACTATAAAAGACTATATATTTATGTGTATTTTATTCCAGAAAAATATTTAACAATATTTAATATTTATCGAAAAATTTATTATAATGTGTATTTTTATTCACGACTGTAGATTGTTCGAACATTGTATTGATGTATGCAGTCCGGGTCAAGCGGAAGTATATTGCAATTGCAGGTCTTTTGATTTATGTTAGGCATGCTGATATTTTCCATTTCCGGAAGGGGAAGAGGCAGAGATTTACCAGCTATCGAAGAGATAGGTCCAAGTTCTTGTCGCTGAATAGAAACTTCTTTTTTATTCAGATATTTTAGTTAAATTCGGTTTGCGTTGTTAGCTTTGTGATATTTGTTGTGTTAAAATTAATTTGCGATAATTACGAGTCTGTAAACTTGTAATTTTGATTTATGGGACCTATCTGAAATCTCTAAATTTTTTGTGAAGTGACGTATACATAATTAATGTATGTATATTTTTGCAATTATATTTATGTATTTAGAAATAATTCAGTAAGATAGTTGAGCCCAATAAAGTTAATAATTTTTAGTTTATAAAATATTTTGTAATCAGAGGAATATTAAGCAAAATTTTCAAATTTCTATTGAAGTTTTTTTATGAGTAAAATATTCTAGAAGGTCAGGAATTGGTGGGAAAATTTGATTTGTATCATGTTAAATGTGCGCATGAATTAAAATTTTGTTGCGTGCGCTTACAGATAGTTTTGCTGTTTGACGTTTACAATTGGGATAACGTAATTTGATAAGTCTGACAGTTTTTCTAAATATTTATTTAATAATTTGTTCGGGGTTCATTAGTGAGGTTTTGCATCTTTAATCAGTCATATTTATCAAGTTTTCCTCACAATTGAGGCACATTAGGCACACTACTTTATACTTGATAAGGTAGAATTTTCTTTTTTTTTTTGTAAAGTACATGTTTGTGGTGTTAATGCTAGTTTTATTTCTTTTCTAATACCTTTTGTTTTATTATTGTGCTACGTACCCTGTGAGGGTAACCTTGAAGATCCAAGAGCTCCTGGAAGGCGAACCCGATTTGAGCTAGTCCGGCCAAGCTACTGTGTATTGTGAGCCAATTAAAATAAGCAATCAACATCACAATTCACTGCAATATGTTGCATTTTAAAATAATCGAGTCAAAGCATTATACGATAGGCAACCCATTACGTCAAATATTCTTTCGCGTTTCAAACTAATATGCAGTACTTTTTGAATACTCTTCGGTGTTGTGTTCTAAGGGAAAAATTCAAATGTGTTTAAACTCTAAAAACAGACAAAGAGTAGGTCATTTATTGATATACATAAGGAATTAAATGTTTAAATATTTTCATTATAAGTATTTTTCAAAATGACCGCCTTCTTGTTCTAAACAATAACCTAAACGATAATAAAAATTTCGTATAGAATAGGTTATTTTATTTGGTGATGCTGAGATTATTGCATTCTTCTGTAATCCTGGTTTTCAATTCCTGTGTTGTTAATATTGGTATATGCGTATATACTTTTGATTTGAGGTAACCCCAAATGAAAAAATCATTTGGAGCTAAATCTGGGGATCTTGTTGGCCATCCTATCGGCCCGTATCTTCCAATCCAGCGATCAGGAAAATTTTCATTGAGGAGGTTCCTTACTTCAACTGTTGAATGTGGTGGAGCTCCGTCGTGTTGATACCAACAATTTTGTATTGCAATTTGCCGAATTTCAGGAAGTATTGAGTTTCGCAAAAGGTTCAAATAAGCGTTAGAATTTAAAATACCATTTATAAAAAAGGGACCAATCAATGTATTATTTACTAAGCCCAACCAGACATTAACCTTTTCATTATATTGTACGTGTGTACAATTTTGTATATGAAGATTCCTGTGCGCCCAATATCTGTAAGGATAATTTTCAATGACTTTGTAAAAACATAAAATCAGCCATCATACCTATAATTTTGAGAATTAACTTTCCCGTTTAAATAAAAGGTAGCTTCATCGGTAAAACAAATTTTGTATAACAAATCTTCATTTTGGTTTAGTAAATCAAACATTACTTCGCAAAACTCAGTTCGAGAGATTTTGTCAATTTCAAATAGCTGTTGATGGTTTTGCAATTTGTAACTCCGAAATATTTCAATTTTTAGTACATTGCGCACACTTGAGGGTGATATATTAAACTCTGACGCGATCAAATTCAACGATTTTAAAGGATTCTCTTCTACGAAAAACAAAATGTTTAATTTCATTTCTTCCGGTAACACTGTTTTCGTTCTATTCTTTTTTTTATGGTCAGCGACACATCCTTCTGTTTTAAATCTATTATACACTCTTAAAATTGTCGAACGTGTAGGTATCGGTCTATGGGGAAATTCTACAGAAAATAAGTCGCTCACCATTTGTAGACTTTGATGGTTTTGATACCATAAGCACATTTGAATTTTTTCCTCCTTGGAATACATTTGTGTAAGTGTTGTAACTTAGATAATGGCACAATAGGGAAAATAATAATAATAATATTTGACGTATTTCAATTGACACTAAACAATAGTTATTCTTGACACTAGGGTAGTATGTATAATGGGTTGCCTATCGTATAATGCTTTGACTCGATTATTTTAAAATGCAACATATGGATATGTTGCATAGTAAAATAATAGCATGGTATGTTGCTGTTATATAAATATATATCATATGTCATTTAAATATCTGTACATTTGCTTATCATCCCTGACTGACTGTCCGAGTAGGTTTTCGGGGTTTTTCTTCTCATCTAAGGCAAATGCCGACAGCTTAACATCTTAAGCCGCTCCACGGACGCTAGTGTAATAAAAACTCATGACTTGCCATTCCCCCGTTTTTGTTGTCTAGCTGTTTAGAGAATGCCAAGGCATGATTTATTATTATTGAACTTTAATGTATCATTTAATAATTTTATCCATGACAACTACAGATATATTGTATGACATTAATATACTGCCATTTACATTTCAAATTTCTTTGAAAAAGGCATCATATGCCGAAACATGTAAGATTGTTTTAAATATAGACAGATTGAAGTAAAGCCAGACCTTAAATCACCAACTATTTGAATCTACCATAACATACTAAGTTAACATTTGGAATTTACTGCAAGTGAGAATTAATGAATATTAAATCACATTCTTACATGTAAATGTCGACTTATTTAATGTGTTCGAAACTACAGTCCGACAAACTAAGTTTGTACTAGTATGCAGAACACACCCTTTCGCGACAACGAACTTCCTGGTGATTAGGTTAATTAAGAATTAAGAAATACTGAAAAAAACAAAGTCTATCACCGGGAGGAAACGCACAGACGACGTTTCGTTCTAGTTGGAACTTTTCAATGTACGGCATTCCCTCGATGACGGACATTGCTTTTTCATTTCTATACTTTCTGTATATATAGTTAACATTTGGAATTTACTGCAAGTGAGAATTAATGAATATTAAATCACATTCTTACATGTAAATGTCGACTTATTTAATGTGTTCGAAACTACAGTCCGACAAACTAAGTTTGTACTAGTATGCAGAACACACCCTTTCGCGACAACGAACTTCCTGGTGATTAGGTTAATTAAGAATTAAGAAATACTGAAAAAAACAAAGTCTATCACCGGGAGGAAACGCACAGACGACGTTTCGTTCTAGTTGGAACTTTTCAATGTACGGCATTCCCTCGATGACGGACATTGCTTTTTCATTTCTATACTTTCTGTATATATAGTTAACATTTGGAATTTACTGCAAGTGAGAATTAATGAATATTAAATCACATTCTTACATGTAAATGTCGACTTATTTAATGTGTTCGACTAAGGTCAAGAAAGAATTATCTTTATATATATATATATATATATATATATATATATACATATATTTTAAAATAATGGACTTTTTTATTGGTTTAGCGACCTTTAATGAGTTTCAATTTCCTCTACGACGTTTCGACTCTTTTAATTATTAAGTCTTTTTCAAGTGACTAGAAACAAAAAATTAATACAAAGAAAAGTAAGAAAATATGTTTACATTTGTATCAATGAATTAAAAATTAAAAATTAAAATTAAAATAATAATAAAGTAAGGAAAAATTAAATGATTACATTTGTATGAATGAATTAAATATTAAAATTAAAATAATAATAAAGTAAGGATAATTGAATGATATAAAAACTCACCGATTTATTCCGTTTTAAAACACATTTTTTGTACATGTGTGGTTCGGACTTGCACCGAGACCTTTCCCGGGATGACCGCGTCACTTCGAATATATTGTGTGACTAAATGTTTTTGTTTGGGACTTGAAATTTCTTATTTCGTTTTAAAATTAGCAATGGTTAGGGAATGTGTTAGATAAACATAGTATATGTATTTACAATGGGAAACAATAAAAAAAAAATTTTTTGGTGTGTGTGGGTGGGGTTGGTTGTCTTCTATTGTTTAATGAGTCGATAATAGAGTTTAGAAAGTCGATCAATCTCGTTTCGGTCGTTGATTGTTCTGTTGTTTTTGAAAATATGGATCATTTCTAAGACCTCCCTAGCCTTTGTATTTTTTTGCTTTGTTATTATTTTGGTATTTTCAAAATCAAAATTATGTTTTAGTGTCATCTGGTGTTTTTTAAAGCAGTCTGATTTTTTGCGTATTTGTGCCCTTTTAATCTCTCCTGTAGTTTTGTTTGTGTTAGTGTTAGTTTGTTAGTGTTGTTTATAAAAAAAAAATATATATATATATTTTTTATATCTTTGACAAAGGCATCATTGCCGAAACATGTAGGGTTGTTTTAAATATATATACTTTGAAGTAATAAACCAGACCTTTAATCGCCGACTTATTAAGTTTACCATATCATACCAATGTCACGAAAATATTATATATATATATATATAGTATTGCATTTGTCATTTACTAACTGTCACCAACAGAAATCAGGTGTATAAGGTCTTACACCTGTACACGGTGAACTAAGAAACAGGATTCAGCAATTCCATCCACAAGAACAACCGTCATTAAATTCATAAGCGGCGGGTAACAATCTCAAAATATGTCGATTCATAGCCGAACATCTACGACATTTCTTCGTGGTCGAATGCAAGAAGAATCAACATATTTCATATTTCGTGAATAAGATTCAACCCAAACAGTATAGATGGCGCAAAATTTATAGAATTTCAATGATAATAAACAATCTAATAATTAGCAGAACTGTGTTCGCCTCTTATAGTGGAAAACTTTACAATATTCCGCGATCATGATAGCAGATACATAAACTCCAAGTCTAAAACTGACAAAAAACGTTGTAGGCAATTCCCATTGTTTTATATTTATTAATTGGGTGTACATTTCGGTTACCGTGAAAGCCAGTATCTATACTTTTGTAAATTTATACTTTTTGATGTAATACAAGAGATTTTAATTAAATACAACTCGCGAACAAAGTCTAACAATGAAATCAAAATAAAAACGAACAAATAAAATTCGGCTTAATAATGTTTTCGCAAGCTGTATTTCATTGTATGAAATATAGATTGAAATAGAACGATACCAGAAACAAGGGCATATAGTTGGAGCGTATTTGTTGTTGTGCTTTCTAAACTTCGTTGTCACTTAATTAAGAATTTAATAAAACAGACTATAATAGGTATACAAATTTTATAAAAAAAACTTTCTTTATCAAATCTTAGGAATTGTTTTCTCTAAACACGATATAAGATTAGTTATACTTATTTTCATCTTAAATAATAAATTAAGTGAGTTTATTTAAATAGAAATTTTATTGGTTGTTAAACCTTAGGTGTACAAACGGGTACAAGGATAAATTTAAATATGAGGTCTCCAATTATATAAAATAAGAAATAACAAAATAACGAAATCAGAATCAAAATAATATAAATTTATCTAATTTTGACACATAAAGTGACACTTTTCAAAACTGTATGACGTTAGGAAACGGTTTACTTTTCGTAACTAGTTACGAAAAGTAAAATATTTCGTAACTAGTGTTGAAAAGTTAATTTCATCACTAGTTACGAAATATTTTGAAAAAATCATTTCATCTCAAGTTAATAAAGGGGAACGTTAAATGACACAAACTGGTTAAATTTTTATTTTATGCATTATAAACATTTATGATACAATGTGAACAATTGGTGAGGTTAATTCCTGCACACGTAGAATTCATGGCAGGTACTCTGATGTTATGATGCAAAACGGAATGTGCATTTGAGCTTGATTCACCAAGAATATCATTGGCAATTCTTTTCTTATTTTCTATAGAATTCTCTACATAGCCCTCAGCTACAGTATTGGACTTCCAGCCTCCATGTCGTTTAACCTTAAAAATATCCACACCAGAATCTGCCAAAAAGGTAGCCGATGACCTTCTGAAGCAGTGTCCGGTAAATAAGAAGGGATTTGGTAGTTTCAAAAACTGAGCAATTCTTTTCGGTAGATTACCGATTGTATTAATGCCAACTGGCTGTGCCCCGCATTTACCATTATTATATTTGACGAAAAACCTATCGTGATTAACGTTTTGTGGACGCAAAGAAATATATTTTCTAATAAGGCCAAGAAAATTTTGCCCTTCAATATTTCCTTCTGTGATCACAAACTCGCGCGTTACTTTTGTCTTTGTATTAGGGATTTTTATTACAAAATGAGAAAACTCGTCTAAAATATCCCCCACACGTAGAAAAGTTAGCTCACTTTTTCGACAAGCACCAGCTATTCCAACGATCAATGCGACCTTTGTCATTAAATATGTTTTATCCTCAGCTTCTGTCATAAACCGGGAGACGTTTTCCTTTGACAAAATATTAGACTTTTTTGCATGGTATCCCTCTGACTGCCTCTTTAGAAATGCATGTAAACTGGCATATTTTGCAATATCAATATTCTTCTTCAAAGACTCACTTCGTAACATGGAATAAAGAGTCCAGAGTGTTGAAGCTTTTTGATTCTTTCTTCCCTCGAAATAGGCTAATAAAACCTTCTCATTAACACATTTAATTTTTTTGTCTTTAAGCCACTTCCCAAATTTTTCATAATCCAAATCGTACTGGGCTTTCGACTTTTGTGGAATCACAGTCGATAATGCACTTTGTGCAGCCTCTTCTATATCGCTTGGTAGTCCACCTGAATCTGAATCCGACATTTTTACTCGTACAATGCACCGAAATATTTACCTAATAAAAGTAAATACTTATACTTAAATTAACAAACACCTGTCAAGTCAAATGAATTATTATCAATAGCATGAAAACTGTCACTGATTATTTAATACGACTTATGACGTTTAATGTCAGATCAACTGGAAAATTATAAATCTATGTTTTGGTCAAAATTAGATAAAATCTTGTATGAAACACGTTATGAAATGTTATTTTGTGTAACTCATGTCATTTTGCAGGATCTCGCTCGCTACGCTCGCTCGTCCTGCAAACATTCCATTTCGTTATACAAAATAACCCATTTCATAACTGGTTACATAAATAGCTATTATTGTAATGCCAATGTACTATCGGGAGTGATTGAAACTTGGCACGTTTTATGTTCGTATGTCGGAATTTCAAATAATTAACTAATGTAAACTCTATTTTTGAATTTTTGTTTTGACGTATGTGTACTAAAAGGCCAGTTTAGTAAATTTCATTGAGTATATCGTTAAAACTGAATTTAAAAGTTTAATCAATTTAATAAATATTAGTTATAGCAAATTCAATAAATTAAATTAATATTTTGTCCATGATCCATTTTATTTGCAATTACCGTTTGAAGACGATTTCTCATCTAAAATATGATAGATGCTGTATCACAATTAGGGAACGGACTCGAGAGGCCGATAACTTATCCCCCACGGGCGTACTATTGAAAATTTGTATTTTTAAAGAGTTTTTAATTTTATTTATATAATTGGACACAAACGGGTGGTGATATATAAAATAAGAAATACATTAAAGGAGTATTAATATTAACTATCAATACTTTCTCAAGGTTCTCTTCTGTAAAATGTGTTCTCTTTAAATGAAGTACATCCTTGTAGATCAGCGATACACACCGCATGCGGCCCTCTGTCGATATTTATGCGGCCCGCCAACGAATTTTAAAAATTGTTCGAAAAATTACAAAAGTAGGTAAAAATCCATTCAAATCAATATTTCTTAGATTTTTATTTTATTCTAACTTTTGTAATTGTTAGTAAGATATGTATCTTCAAGTACCTACTACTTTCTTGTTCACGTTTACTACGTAGGACAGGTATGCTCCTCGTCGTTCCAAGCATATTGTTACGAGACAAGAAATCTGTCGAACCAACTAGATTACTCGAAGATTCGCGAATCACGTCGGTATTAGCCCCGAACAATGTGGTATGTTCTTGATGTTAGGTAAATCGTATAAATACAACACATCGCCCGCTATCGGGGCAGTTAAGTTTTAACTATGGACAAGCGAATTATATACTAAAGAATATTTGTCGTTCGTTTTCCCGTTTTTCTCATTTTAAATGGATACCTCTTAATATGTGTTTGTTGCCTTGATAAATACGACTTAATTGATGTAAAAACTATGTTTAATATCGAGACCGCAATTAAAAATAATAATAATAAAAAACGACCTATAATACAATTGTTTTCGATGCTTGTTTTTGTTAATTTATACGGTAATGCATATTTAAGTAAGAAATTTAAGCCGCTGAATTATTAAACTTGCACACTATATTCTAATTGTACCATTATTATTTCATTAATTTAACAAATTACATTTGGCTAGCATTTCAAACACATTACACATATTTTGCAAATGCATTAACTAAAATATGCATTTTGAGAGAATAATGTTATTACGACATAATTTTGTTTCAAACTGAAATGTATTTTGTTATTTTAAGTTTAATATTTTACACAACAATTAAAAATGATTACAATTTTCAAATATATTTTATGATTTGTACAATATAAGAACACACACATAAAATGGGAATTATTAGAAATCATTTGAAAACAAAGATGAAATTGTCCCTGAAGAAATGGAGTTACAAATGAGAACATAAAGTATGCTGGAGAAGATCTAAATAAAAAAATATACGAGTTAATAACACAGGCCTGCATAAAATTTGTGATGACGTGATTTTTGTTTGTTAAGCTCAGTTTTTATATAGCAATAACTAATTAAAATACAGTTGGTCTCTACCACCCACAGATTTTTTTTTTGCACAAAAGAAAAAGAAAAAAATTAAAAAAAAATCTTATAATAGGCGTTTAAATACATTTTCAAATGAATGTACTACTTCAAATTCAAGGTATTAACCCAAAAATGATTTTCTGTTGTGGTTTAAAAGAAATTTGTTAAATAGGCTCTCATTACCTGATGTAAATCTTTTATTACATGTATTAATTTTGGACAAGATTTCCGGGAATTTTTACCTGCTAAATCCTATTTATTATGCTTTCACTTTATTAGTACTGCGAACAAGGATTTCAAGTTTATCACTCCAAACAAAATGTATATTTTAATGTCATTATAGCTCTGAGTGTCGATCAGTAAACAAGTAAAATTAATTTGTCTTTAGTGTTGTGCGTGGTATTTGATAAATAAACATTGCTTAAAAATATGTCTAGACGGTGCTGCAAAAACAAACCAGATGATTTCTGTTATATTTGTCGATATTTCGTCTTCAAAAAGTTTAAGAGACCAATTGGTGAATTTGTGAAAAATGCATATTATGCTTATTTCAAAATCAAATTAGGAGATCAAGATAAAGATTAGGCGGCGCACGTTGTTTGCAAGGTATGTGAAGAAGGTTTAAGACATTGGACCAAAGGGAATAGAAAAAGCCTTCGTTTTGGAATACCGATGGTTTGGAGAGAACCGCAAAATAATCATGAAGATTGCTACTTTTGTCTTTGTGATATTAAGGGGCATAATAGAAAAACTTTGAAACATATTTTGTACCCAAACAATATTAAATCAGCTATCAGACCAGTTCCTCACAGTGATCATGTACCTATACCTACACCGCCCAAAGTACTACAAGAAGATATTGAAACCTCTTCAACTTCCGGCTCCGTACACATGGATAGTGATTTTGAGCCATCAACCTCAGGTCAAAACCAACCTCTGCTATTTTCGCAAGCCGAACTGAATGATTTAGTAAGAGATTTGGGACTTTCAAAAGATCTTTCTGAAGTACTGGGGTCTAGGTTGAAACAAAAAAATTTGCTTGCCCCAGAAACTATCTTCTCTTGGTATAGAAATCGTGAGGCTGGATTTGTAAAATATTTGGCACAAAACGGACCACTCGTGTACTGCCAAGCAATTGCTGATCTACTTACTTTCCTCGGAGCTCCTGAGTACACAGCTTCTGACTGGAGACTTTTCATCGACTCTTCAAAAAGGAGCCTTAAAGCTGTTCTTTTACATAATGGCAATGTTTTTGCTTCTGTTCCGGTCGGCCATTCTGTTCATTTAAAGGAAAACTATGAAAATTTACAGGAATTACTTTTAAGAATACAATATGAAAATCACAACTGGGAAGTGTATGAAGATTTAAAAATTTTAGGTCTTCTCTTGGGTCAGCAGTCTGGATATGCTAAATTTCCATGTTTCCTGTGCGAGTGGGATAGCAGAAATCAAGAACAGCATTGGATAAAAAGAGACTGGCCACAAAGGGTGACTTTAACACCTGGAACCAAAAATGTAATTCGCGAATGTCTTATTGACCCTTAAAAAGTGGTACTTCCACCGCTTCACATAAAACTGGGACTTATGAAACAATTTGTTAAGGCATTAAACAAAGAAGGAAATTGTTTTAAATATTTGTGTAAAACATTTCCGACTCTGTCAGAGGCAAAATTAAAGGAGGGAATCTTTGTAGGCCCGCAGATTAGGAGCTTGGTGAAAGATCAAGAATTTGAAAATGTGATGGAAGATAAGGAAAAACATGCATGGCATGCTTTTAACGAAGTTGTACATAAATTTCTAGGGAATTATAAAGACACAAACTATGTTGAGATCGTTGAAAATATGCTGGAAAAATTCAGGATTCTCGGTTGCAATATGAGCATAAAAATTCACTTTTTACATTCCCATTTGGACTATTTCCCAGAAAACCTTGGGGACGTGAGTGAAGAGCAAGGAGAAAGATTTCACCAGGATATTAAAGAGATGGAAAAAAGATACCAAGGGCGCTGGGATACAAAAATGATGGCCGATTGCTGTTGGACATTGAGAAAAGATCTTCCTTTAGCTGAATATGACAGAAAAACAACCAAACGAAGCTTTTCTGAAAAACGAAAACTTTTTTTAAGAAGCATAAAGAATAAATAACTATTTCTAATAGTTTCTATGTGTATATTTTTGTATTTTTTTTAATATAATATAAAACTAACTTATAAATGAAATAAATCGTGTTTTTTCTATATTTTTTGATTTTACTGGTTTGAAAAATAACCTTACGTGATACAAAAAAATAAAAGCAGATTTCAAATCAGCGCTACCCAATTACTAGAAAACAGTTAAAATTTTTAAATCAACTTTCAAAGTGAGTGTTGAAAAATGTAGGCCTGTGTAATAGATATTCGGATTTCATTGGTTGACTTCGCAGATATTTCTTGGTGAAACATTCTTGTAATAACTTGATTAATTATTCGAAAATAAAACACTTGGCTTAGTTTCACGACTTCTTTATTCGATCTACTATACTACTAGATATTTGGAGAAGGGAAAAAATGCCAAAAAATGGAACCATTTCATAATCATACCTATTCTAAAAAAAGGAGATGGATCTAACTTTAATAATTATAGAGGAATCTTTCTACTGGATACAGTATACAAAAACCTGGCGATAACAATAAAAAAGAGGTTGGAACCCATTACAGAAGATTTGTTAATACAATATCAAGCCGGATTTAGGAAAGGAAGAGGAACAACTGACCAGATTTTCGCAATGAATGATAATCGAAGATTGCAATTAGTAAAAATGACGCTCGACGCTATTTCTGCAAACTAGTAAAACAAAATGTTGTAGTCAAAACCTATTTTTATTATTATTTTTCAAAATATTCGCCCTTAAACTCAATGCATTTAGACATTCTATAAAACCAGTTATTATAACATAAATTCCACTCTTCTTGAATCACATCAGATGTAAGGTTTTTGAAGCTCTCCACTGCATCTTCTGGCCTTGCAAATCTTACAGCACGCATTTTATCCTTTAGTCTTGGAAATAAAAAGAAATCTGAAGGTGCCAGGTTCGGACTATATGGCGGATGATCTAGTAATTTTAATCCGGAAGCTTTCAAAAATTCGTTTGTTTGACGCGCAGTGTGACTTGAAGCATTGTCGTGATGAAGGATAATCTCAGATCTAGGGCGTCGTAAACGAGCCTTTTGAACAACATCTGGCAGACATACTGTCGTGTACCATTATGTGGCAACCGAATGTTTATTTTCAAGCACAACTGTTGTGATAGGTCCTGATTTTAAGAAGGAACTGGCTACCGTTTTCTTTCCAGCACTTCGAGATTTTTTCACTTTGACTGGATTAAGTTCTGTTCGAACTTCCTATTTCATTTCATTTCGTTAGAGTGGCAGTTAATCAATTACGATGGGAAAACGTTCAGCTGTTCGAAAATTTTTGAAATTTGTGTGCCGTCGTCTACATCGTCCACGTAATGCTGATGAACTAAATGATAAATAATATATAATAATAATCATAATTGATATAAATCATGTTAATTGAATGTTTAAAATCAAGTAATTTAAATATTACAGAAGCCTCCACGTTAGGGTGACTATTGATTAATAGCTGATGAACTATGTATTATAATAATAGAATAATAATAAGAGACTAATAATTTTAAGTGATATAATTAATGTTATTTGAATAGTACGGGAAACGTACAATTGGTTGGGCGCCTTGGTTTGTTATAAACCTATTACACTAGATCACCAGCCCTTCTCATGTAATTTCTCTGTTTGCGGCTAGATGTTGGAGAGCAAGTATTCTATTTTGCAAAAGTTGACACTATCTTATGATCTTCGTCGGTCAGTTTATTCCTATGGGTATGGTAGAAAATTGTTTAATAATATTACTAAGTTATCTCTAGCTAAGCACCGATAAATAAAAGAGTTTGTTTAAAGAAATAAGGGTAAATGTTTATTAAAATAAGATTTCTGTAAACAATGAACAAAGAAAACGTGCCTAACGACAAATTATGGAATTAATATATAGTACATGTGTGAATTAAAAGGTTATGTTTTTAATAGCGATGTTATTTTCAAGTATAGAATAATATAAATAAACAAACAAACAATTTTAGGTGAGTACTACAATTCTTAATAATAAATGTTCATTCACCAATTCTGAGTAGGAAATGTAATTTTAAAGTAAAATTTAGAGTTTTTAATTTAGTAAAGTTTTGTTTTGTTGCAAAATGGTTTTCTAAGACTTTTTCGAAATAAATTAGTTTAATCAAACCTGTTTCTCGTAGAATGTGGGCAGGTATCTTGAATGATGTCGCAGTTGGTCAGGAAATTCGAAGTATGGATCAAGTACGGTGTTTTCGATACTACGATGCCGGTGTTGGCCTTATTCGACGACGTTGGTATTGCTCGGGCCGGTGTTCCAAAAGAAAATGCTTTGAACGTTCACGGGCCGATCGCGTCCCCACTACGACGGGACCACATAATACGAGCGGCACAGGAAATCGACGCACTCTTGAAGCTACCATCGCAACGAGAAGATCCTCTAGAAAAAGGTGAAAGTGATGTCACCGAAACGTCAGGAAGAAAGTTGTCCTTCTCAGGACGAAATCATTCAAACGCGGCGAAATATCCCGAAGAACAACGCTTCATATATATATATATATATATATATATATATATATATATATATATATATATATATATATAATAACTTCGTGACCTAAGTATGATATGGTAAACGTAATCAGTAGGCGATTAAAGGTCTGTATATTACTTCAAAATATATGTATTTAAAAAACTCTACATGTTTCGGCTGTATACGCCTTTATCAAGAGAATACAAAATATGAATGACAGGATATAAATGTCAAGTAATTAAGTTGCTATGGTTTAAATTATTCAAAGATACATTCTAGTAATAATAATAAATCATGCCTTAGTATTCCAAAAAATAGATAACAAGGTGTGAAAATATGTGTTGTTCGCTGCTAGCAATTTGTGTCTCCTTCTGGGCATGAACTTGTGTGTTGGTTGCTGCTGGCAGCTTGCGTCTCTCCATGGGTGTGTGGTTTTGTGTGAGAGCGTAAGTGTAGGGTTTTGTATGTCGGTGCGTTCGTGCGTGTGTTTAGTGAACGGTCGCATGAATTTAGAGAGGTCGGATAACCAGCCGTTGCGTAGGGCCGCCAACCCTTTCCCGACAACTTCTTTACAATTCCGTGCAGTACTTCGACGGTCTGACCCCCGCCCCAACGAGGCAAGGCGCAGACAGGCGAAGCGCACCCTGTACGGGGTTGCTCATCGCAACTAAGGGAACACTCTTAGTGGCTACCTCGGTCGACGATGGTCACACTTATGCCATCTTAACGTTTTCCGCCGAAGCGGGGGCATAGCACACACGTCGAACGTGTGTGTGCTGTTAACGGCAGCCTAGCCAGGTTGTCGCCCAGGACCGGTCCTAGTGATGTGTGCATTGCGCGGCGACGAGATAGCGCCGCGTAGCATGGTTCCTCACTCTTGCTGGAAAGGCGGAATGGCACCTGACTGCCCAACGGGCAGACCCCCCTAGAGTTTTGTAGCGCATATGCTAGTCTGCAACCCAGTAGAGGACCACATCAGCAAAAAACAGAAAACAGGGATAGGCAGGGAAAAGCATTCCGCCTTTCCAGCAAGAGTGAGGAACCATGCTACGCGGCGCTATCTCGTCGCCGCGCAATGCACACACCACTAGGACCGGTCCTGGGCGACAACCTGGCTAGGCTGCCGTTAACAGCACACACACGTTCGACGTGTGTGCTATGCCCCCGCTTCGGCGGAAAACGTTAAGATGGCATAAGTGTGACCATCGTCGACCGAGGTAGCCACTATGAGTGTTCCCTTAGTTGCAAAGAGCAACCCCGTACAGGGTGCGCTTCGCCTGTCTGCGCCTTGCCTCGTTGGGGCGGGGGTCAGACCGTCGAAGTACTGCACGGAATTGTAAAGAAGTTGTCGGGAAAGGGTTGGCGGCCCTACGCAACGGCTGGTTATCCGACCTCTCTAAATTCATGCGACCGATCACTAAACACACGCACGAACGCACCGACATACAAAACCCTACACTTACGCTCTCACACAAAACCACACACCCATAGAGAGACGCAAGCTGCCAGCAGCAACCAACACACAAGTTCATACCCAGAAGGAGACACAAATTGCTAGCAGCGAACAACACATATTTTCACACCTTGTTATCTATTTTTTGGAATACTAAGGCATGATTTATTATTATTACTAGAATGTATCTTTGAATAATTTAAACCATAGCAACTTAATTACTTGACATTTATATCCTGTCATTCATATTTTGTATTCTCTTGATAAAGGCGTATACAGCCGAAACATGTAGAGTTTTTTAAATACATATATTTTGAAGTAATATACAGACCTTTAATCGCCTACTGATTACGTTTACTATATATATATTAAAATAATAGACTTTTTCTTGGTTTAGCGACCTTTAATGACTTTCAATTTTCTTACTACGACGTTTCAACTTTTTTTATTATTCTCTTAGTCTTAGTCTTAGTCTTTTTCAAGTGATTAGAACTAAAAAATTAATACAACGAAAGGTAAGAAATATATTTATATTTGTATGAATGAATTAAAATTGAAATTAAAATAATAATTAAAGTAAGGAAAATTAAAGGATACAAAACTCACCGATTTATTTCGTGTCAAAACACATATTTTGTGTAATATGTATGGTCAGACATGTCGAACCTTTTTTATAGGGTCGATTGCGTTTCTCGGAATATTTAGTGTAACTAAATGTCTTTGTGCAGAAATGAAATTGTTTATTTCGTTTTAAAATTAGTTTGGTCAGGCCGTGTGTTTGGAAAAATACAGTATATTTACAATGGGAAAAAAAATTGTTTTGTGTGCTGGGGTTGTCTTCTACTGTTTAATGAGCGGATAATAAAGTTTAGTAATAAGTTTAATAATAAGTCCATCAATCTCGTTATTGATTGTTTTGTTGTTTTTGAAAATATGAATCCTTTCTAACACCTCCCTAGCTTTTATATTTTTTTGCTTGGTTAATATTTTTGTATTTTCAAAATCAAAATTATGTTTTAATGTTATCTGGTGTTTTTTTTTAAAGCTGTTTGATTTTTTGCGTACTTGTGTCCTTTTAATCTTTCCTGTAGTAACTGTTTTGTTTGGCCTATGTATACTTTGTCACAGTCTTTGCAGGGTATGTTATATATTGTATGTGATTGTTTAAGTGTTGGTGTGGAGTCTTTAAGTTTTGTGTGTAGGAATTTTAGGTTTTTTTCGGTTTGATGTGCTATTTTAAAATTAAATGGTTTAAATATATTGTTTAGTTTTTCGGATAATCCAGTTATATCGGGTGTAGGGATATATGCTAATTCATTGGTTGTTATATTTATATTTTGGCACTTAGTTTTGTTATATATTTTATTAAGTCTCTGTTTTATAATGTTTTGTATAAATTGTGGTGGATAATTGTTTTCTGTTAAAATTGTTTTTACTTTATTCAGTGCTGTTGGTCTGAAAACTGGATTGGTGAGATTTAAATCCCTGTCCACTAACGCTGTTACAACATTTTTTTTTGGGATAGGGGTTGGTTTGAATAAAAGTTTACGTATCTGCCTGATGTGATTGGTTTAGTGTACCATTTTGTTTGTATGTTATTGTTTGTTTTTATTAGTGTTAAGTCTAAGTAGTTTATGGAGTTGTTTTTTTTCTATTTCAATGGTAAAGTTTAAATTTGGATGGAAGTTGTTGAAGCTATTTTGTACATTGCTAATTTCCTTTTCTGGTAACATCATTATGCAGTCATCGACATATCTTTTGAAAGTTGAAAGAAGTTGGTTTGATTTTCAGGGATTTAATAACATTTTCTTCGATGTGTTTTAATACTAATTGGGCTACTACGCTCGATATAGGTGCTCCCATTGCTAGTCCTTCAATTTGTTTGAAATATTTATTGTCGAATTGAAAATATGTGGAAGTTAAAGTTAATTCTGTTGCTTCAAGGAAATCTATTAATGGTAACTCTTTTTGCTAGTGTTAAAGGTATATTGGTGTACATTGATTCTACATCCAAGGAAACAAGTTTTTCGTTGTTATTTGTTTTGATTTTATCGATGTATTGTTTCATAAAACGGGCTTTGAATGCAAGATACTATCGGTCTTAATGGGATATTATTTTTATGTAGTTTTGATAAGCCATATATTTTGGATGGTAGTGCATTATGTATCTTTAATTTGTTGGCTGTTTTTGGTGAGATGATTTGTTGTTTATTTTCCCATTTTTTAGATAGTGTGTTGTTTATCTTTTGATATTTTGTTGTGGGGTCATTCTTTAATTTAGTATAAGTTTTATCTTCATTTAGGAGTTTTCCATGTTTTGTATATATTGTCTTTTTTCCATTATAAGAGTTTTATTAGATTTGTCTGATTGTAGTACTATTAAATGACTGTTGTTTTTTTAGGAAAGTTTTAGTTTCTTTAATGTGTTTATTTAATGCTTTGTCTGTTTCGTTATTATTAACTGTTTTACTTGATTGTTTGTGATTTAAGAGGCTGTTACAGATTTTAGACCTTATATAATTTTTGTCATTTTCCTTGATGTTGTCTATTGAAGATTCTACGTTTGCAATTATTAAGTCTATAGGTAATTTACTTTGGTTTTTATTGTCAATTTGGTATTGTATTGTTAATTTTGGTCCTAGACTTAATATTTTCATAACATTATTGGGTATATTGTCATTTCTTTTCTAGACTGACTAGTGATGTGTGATGAAAAATGTATCTTAAACGACAATAGCGAAAGAATATCACAATGGTTGGTCAATGGGGAGTACTAAGATATGTTCGGAAATCTCTGCATAATTCCCAGAAAAAGTTGTGGAGCGGATGGTATAATTACTTATGCCTTTATTCTTAATGCTTTATGTCCAGTAATGAAATGAATTATATATATATATATATATATATATATATATATATATATATATATATATATATATTCAGATTATGAAGCATAACATAAATTCGAATTTTAAATAACAATATTTATTTGTATTTCTGGTAATTTCATTACCTCATTCATACTTGACTTAATTACTACGTTCGCTTAAAGTAAACAGATTCATGTAAATAATTATACTATAACTCACAAAACTTAGATACATTCCGCATTAAGTTTATAAAATAAAATATTAATAGTCTCACGCTTGCAATAAAAGAACAAAAGCCCCAAGTCTTAGTCCACAATAAAGTTTTACGGACTTCCTTTATATATAGGTCAAACTCCGAGAAACTTGCAGACAGATTAATAATGTATTAAATTTATTATTCATTAAATTAAAATATTAACAATATTACAGTTACATGCCATCTTCATGAGATAGGGTAAGTTAAATAAGTGAATATCAAATTAATTTCCTGAGAGAAACAAGTTTTGGTTGGAAACAATGATTGGTTAAGTAGCGAACCTTTTCTAGACTGCCTAGTGATGTGTAATGAAAAATGTATCTTAAACGACCATCGCGAAAGAATATCTCAATAATAATACACCTTTATTCGTTAAGACACACAAAATGTATACGAAACGTCACAAATGCATAAATAAAATACAAAATCTGTATATTATATGAAATATTTACAAATATCAAGTTAGTATGTATGTAATTGCAAAGTAATGGGTGATATAGAAGCCGAAAAACTCCAATAATTTATCAATTGTTATATTTAATAAACGGCTAAGAAATTATCTAAACACTCATATAGCGATGGAGTAATAATTAGCATTTTCAAACATTCAAATCTGACATCTGCTCTCAAAATACTGACATCTGCTTTCAATAACTGACATCTACTTTCAAAATAGGCATCTGCTTTCAAATCTGACATTTGCTTTCATAACTGACACCTGCTTTCAAAACAGACATCTGCTTTCAATTACTGACATTTGCTTTCACTAACTGACATCTGCTATCAAAACTGACATCAACTTTCAAAACTGACTTCTGCTTTCAACTTGACATCCACATTCAATAACTGACATCTGATTCATTAACACTGTTACTTTATAATGCATTTCTAAATAGCTTTAACCTAGGTCTATTGTGGGTGAGTGGTAAAACCGACAGTCCGGCAAACTGTAGACTTGGGTTCGAGTCCCAATATAGACAATATTTTTTAATTAAAAAATTTCGTATGATTTGCTTTGTGATTTGTAGACAACAATGTTTACATCCCCCCTTACTTTTCAATTACATACATACTAACTTGATATTTGTAAATATTTCATATAAAACCGAAAAACTCCAATAATTGATCAATTGTTATATTTAATAAACGGCTAAGAAATTATCTAAACACTTATATATATATATATAATATTTTCGTGACCTTGGTATGACATGGTAAATTCAATCAGTCGGCGATTAAAGGTCTGGTTTACTTCAAAGTATATATATTTAAAACAACCCTACATGTTTCGGCAATGATGCCTTTATCAAGGATATAAAATATAAATAAATATAAATGACAGAATACAAATGTCAAATAATTTAGTTGCTATGGTTTAAATTATTCAAAGATACATTCCAATTGCATAATAAAATATCATGTCTTAGTATTCCAAAAACAGATAGCAAGATGTGAACATATGTGTTGTTCGCTGCTAGCAGCTTGTGTCTCTTTCTGGGTATGAACTTGTGTGTTGGTTGCTGCTGGCAGCTTGCGTCTCTCTCTGGGTGTGTGGTTTTGTGTTTGTGTGAGCGTATAAGTGTAGGGTTTTGTATGTCGGCGCGCTCGTGCGTGTGTTTAGTGACCGGTCGCGTAAATTTAGAGAGATCTGATAACCAGCCGTTGCGCAGGGCCGCCAACCCTTTCCCGGCAACTTCTTTACTTTTCCGTGCAGTACTTCGACGGCCCGACCCCCGCCCCATCGAGGCAAGGCGCAGCCCAGCGAAGCGCACCCTGCACGGGGTTGCTCATCGCCAACCGAGGGAATACTCTTAGCGGCTACTTCGGTCGACGAGGGTCACATTTTGTGCCATCTTAACGCACAAAATGTGAAAACGAATTTATTAGAGGTATACACTTCTGTCTCGATAATACATATTTTCAATACAAAAACTCTTTTTATAGTTAAACATTTGGTATTGCCATGAGCTCTCCTTTAGCTGCTCCTATTGCAAATCTAGTAATGGAACATTTAGAACAAAACGTTATCAATTCATTAGACTTCCACCCCATTTTTTTCAAAAGATATATTGATGATATCATAACATGTATTCCCACTAACAAAATAAACTATCTTTTAAATAAATTCAATAATTTTCACAACAAATTAAAATTAAAGAAGAAATTAATAACAGTGTTACTTTTCTTGATATTTCTTTGAGCTATGATAGACAGGGTACTATTTATACAAATTGGTACAATAAACCCACAGCTTCTTTTTGATATATGAATTACCACTCAAATGTTCCTACAGTATTCAATAAAATGATTATAAATAATCTGACTGATAGCGCAGTAAAACTATCACATACTCAATACAGAAAAGATAACATCAAGAAAATTAAAACAATCTTAACAGATAATAATTATCCACCACAACTTATAGACCAAACAATTAAAAAAAGAGTACACCAAATATACAACACTGCAGACACCAATAAAAATTTGAACATTGACACAACATATATCACGATTCCATATGTTCCACAACTATCAGAAAAAATTCAATACACTTTAAAAAAATATCTTTAAATAATATTAATATACTTTAAAATATTTATTTAAAATATTTAATTTAATATACTTTAAAAAAATATTTCGCAATTGCGATAGTTACTACAAAGGCCAAACGAAACAATATTTATACAAAAGAATACAAGCCCACAAATACTCTAAAACAGACAAAACTGCTTTATTACAAACTACAACGCGATCACCATTTCGATTTTGAAAACACACAGATAATTGATAAAGAACAACACGCAATGAAAAGAGAAATTAAAGAAATGATTAGTATTAAACAGGAAAAAAATTCAATTAACAACAGAAATGATATAAAAAATTTAAGCAGTATACTATAACTTAATTGTGTAACGATCTGCAATTTACCATCATAATATATTTTTTTGTTATATAATTATATATCTTAAGTTATTTAAATATCAATTACATTTAATTATCATATACATTTGCTTATCATGCTGACTGTTCCGTGTTTTGATTACTGTCTGGTTGTCCGAATAGGTTTTCGTGGTTTTCCTTCTCGTTTAAGGCGAATGCCGACAACTTTGCATCTTAAGACGCTCCACGGGCGCATACATAATAATAACTTATGTCTTGCTTTTCCCTGTTGTTGTTGTCTGTTGTCTGTTTTTAGAATACTAAGGCATGATTATTATTATTATTCAATTGGAATGTATCTTTGAATAATTTTATCCATAGCAACTCAATTATATGGCATTTGTATACTGTCATTTATATTTTATATCCTTCATAAAGGCATCATTGCCGAAACATGGAGGGTTGTTTTAAATATATATACTTTAAAGTAAAGCCAGACCTTAAATCGCCAACTGATTGAATTTACCATATTTACCATATCATACCTAGGTCACTAAATAATTATATATATATATATATATATATATATATATATATATATATATATATATATATATATCAGACAGCGAAACCTTCGATTGTTGGATGGAATGTTTGCAAACAACGGTTACCCTCGGGGATTGATTAGTAGACTGATTTTTTCCACACCAGCTACTTACGGTCAGAGCGCAGACATTACCAACAAAGGCCAGCCAAAAATTGTGAAATATTACACATTTCCTTACATTGTGGGGGTGTCGGAGCGGCTCTATAGCGTCCTCGCCACAGACGATATTAAATTGGGTTTTTATAACTACAATCCGTTACGCACTTATTTTAGTAAGACTAACGACTTGACACCTTTGCCTTTCCGGTCGAACGTTGTATATAGCATTCCTTGCAATGAATGCAACAAAGTTTATATAGGTCATACCTCAACTTGGTTAAAAACCAGACTTACCACATATAAAAGCGACGTTCGAACTGGGAAGAGCAGATGTGCTTTGTCCTCACATATGACCAAATACAACCACAACCCTAATTTTGAGAATGTTAAAATCCTCCAGACAGTTAATAGTTTAAAATGTAGGGAGTTTTTGGAGATGGTTGAGATCAATAATAATTCTTACGCTATGAATTTCAGATCTGACACAAATAATTTAAGCGCAATATATGCCTTTTTGCTGACCTTTTCTCATATCAATAACTCAAGTTACCAAAATACACAGAATATTAACTCTATTGATGTCATTTAACACATTTGTCCTTCCGCAATTTTTTCAGATAATTATAATTTTAATTTTACAATTCTTTTTAATTAAGTTTAACTTGTTGTAAGGCAGCACATTATCGAAATTAAGCGCGCAACTTTTGAACATCTGTATATATATCGTTAACCTTGACATTGGTTGTTTTTCACCTACTGGTTTTATCATCGGTTTTGCATATACGAATATGACATTGGTTTTGAAAATTCAATACACTACCGTGTCAACATTGGAGTTGTTAAAATGTAATTTACATCAAGACAAGTAGTTTCTTTACTACGTGTTTCCTTTTTTTAATGTGTTTGCTGAAAAAATAATTTTTTAAATGGTTTTAATATGTAATAAAAATAAGCTTTTAAAGAAACAATTTTTAATTAATATGACGTTTTGTTTGTATTACGTGGAGTTCTTGTTCTCGACCGGTTTTGTTTTTTGAAAATGTTTTTATCTCTCACAACAATTAGTTCGCTTTTGTAAGTATTGATCTTTCTTATAATTAGTAGACTAAATTTGTTAAGGTTGTATTTTCTTTTGATTAAAGTGACCTCTGATGAAGCTCTAAATCTACAGAGCGAAATATAAGGTATAAAATAAAGGACTCTAATTGACTAATTAAAGGTTTTTATTGCCGGATTCCCCAACAATTTTTTATTATATATATATATATATATATATATATATATATATATATAGTACACCTAATCAGTAGGCGATTAAAGGTCTGTATATTACTTCAAAATATATGTATTTAAAAAACTCTACATGTTTCGGCTGTGTACGCCTTTATCAAGAGAATACAAAATATTTTGTATTCTCTTGATAAAGGCGTACACAGCCGAAACATGTAGAGTTTTTTAAATACATATATATTGAAGTAATATACAGACCTTTAATCGCCTACTGATTAGGTTTACCATATCATACCAAGGTCACGAAGTTATTATATATAAATATATATATATATATATATATATACCTATATATATTCATGTAGGGCAATTATTCTACATATCAAATTCTTCTACTTGTAAGTTAACAGATCCGAGTATGTTATATCTGAAAAATAATGTGTATAGAAATATTATTGAATAGCTAAATTTTTGTATATTGATGTAAAACCATAGTTGGATTTAGGAATATTGATATCGATAAACATTGTAAATTATATTCAATCTATTTTTATTACTCGCTCTTTTATTTTAATATCTTTACATTTTTCCGCGGGGATCTAGGTTTTCTAAATCTGATTATAGTTATATTGTTTGTTATACATATATTTCTTTTAATTTTGTAATATGTTTTAATGTTCCTTGGATAACATTATATTTTAAATTTATATATATTTAACATGACTTAAAGCTGTCAGAATTATTTAAATTTCAAAATTATTTAATTATTTTATTCACTAAAGTAACATTTTAAAATTATTTTTCTTTCTATTTGTTAATATTATCTTTTATATAATTTTCGAGATCAGTGTATGTTGTCCTAAGAAAATCTGATTTAGAAAAATACAAAATTTATAATGGGAGTCTTGGTAACGAAGAGAGTTGTTGATTAGAAATTATTTTTTTATACAGAGTTTTAAAAGGATTAGCGTTGTATTTGATTTCTTCTACGAAAATTTACAAATTATAAATAATATCATCGATAATTTCTTTAAAAAGTGGTTTACTAATTATTACAAGACATATTTACCTTCCAAGAAGATTTTCTTCGAGAGTGGAGATCTGGAATAACTATTAATCTTCACCATAGTGAATTCTACTATATACTAATTAATAATCGTCTATGAAATTATAAATAAGAAATTACTGGAACTATCCTTTGGATATTTTGGACGAGATACATCATATCCGGAGATCATATTTTCTCATAACCCTGCTTTTTACATCGAGCAAAAGAACTATTTGCGATTCTACAACTGGATTTTCTACCAGACGTATGAAAATAGGATATTGTAACCTGCCTTTGCTGTATTAGTTGGTGTGTTATCGTAACAGTTTACATTTTAGAAGACACGTGGTTTGAGATTACTTTATAATCTTTAAAGTTCCAGGTATTCAATAAAGATTGTTTTCTATAATTTATATAAAAGATATAATATTACTCGAGATCTTACTACTTAAATATAAACTTACTCACGTTATTATTAATAACTTGTTTATTTGATAATCTTACTTTTACATTTGCCATATTTCACATTAAATATTATTATAAACTTCCAATACATTTGTACGTAATTATATTTGAATTTGAATAGGCAACCCTTTTATCTTGGTTGTATCGTAAATAACATAATAACATATTAAGTATTTTTCCCAATAATATCTTCTGTGACTTGTTGAATTTAAAAAAAAAAAAAAACGATTTTCTCATAAATATATTTATTATTTTCACATACATACTTGTTTTATTTTATGTGCTTAATTACTAGATATCTGTACGTCCGAAACCTGCCCTTTAGACCCTGAGATAAATAGTCCTCATTTTATTATTAATTTATATTCATTCTACATTTGAGCAAGTTATACAGAGTTTTAATCTGTATTTCCTATTATTCAAAATAATTTATTTCTCCCCATCTGCGTGATAATATTAATTGTCGCCCGAACGTGGGACTTTTCTCTGCACAGCCTCTACAGTTTATATCAATATATATATATATATATATATATATATATATATATATATATACACATAAAGCACCTTTAAGAAGCCCAAAATGGCATATTGTGCGGATCATATGAAGCCTACTTTGTTTTTGCGAAGCCCAAATCGGGCTTCCTAAAAACAAGCGTGTATAAAGCTTTATTGCAATAGATACTGCCATCTATCACGTTTTAAAAAATTTCATGGTGGCTCGTAAGTAGGTATAATATCGCAATTTATACGCCATTAGTTCACAGTAACGCACGGTAGGGAGCGTATGACTTCAAATGTATATACTTTTTATATGTTCGACGCCTTTTACGAGCCAAATTTGTGTCGCACAGCATAGGAAGCCCCTAAATCTGGCAACAACGTTTAGAAAATATATTAGGTACATACATATATCTAATAAAGATTTCAGAAATCTTAGAACTATAAGCTTCAATTTATTTTACCAAAGAAAGGGACAAAGAATTTCAAAAAAATATAACTCTGGAAGCACTGGAATTAATATTGGAGACTAATAATAATTTAATAAAAACATTAAGTAATTTTAAGCTTAACTAAAACTAATGATGAGAAAAATGCGAAAATATGTAGCTACTAGCTTATAACATTTTTGGATGCCATATTATTATAAAGATAAATAAGCAAATTAAGTTTTTATTTTTTTCTTGGTGGGAACGGCTCATCTAATCAGAATTTGTTCTTTTTTTAAAAACTAAATATAAAAGTATTTAAACAAAGGTAAATTAATTTATAAGATTTAATCATTTTGAAAATAAATTTATTGAAAAATGTTTAAATATTCAGAAAAACTTAAAAAATACAGCTTCTAAATCTTTCTATAAAGAAACTTTTATGTGGAAAAACAAGATATGCTAGACAAGGTATGAAAGGTAATTCAGGTGCCTCTAAATGTATTATAAACTAGGGTTTTCACTCTCACCCAGTCTTTGTTAATCAAACTTTCTCTGTGTTTGTCGAGAAATTGATCACATTCGTGTTTTTTGGGCGTTAACTTATTTTTTAAATGGAGTTGGAAGTATTTTAACACGAGTTTTTTCTCCTTATCTGACCATCGTAAGCGTCCAGATGCTTTTTTACTGGAACATTGTTTCTTAGTCAATTCAAATGCATTATGCTCTTCCAGCTTTTGTTCTTCACATAATCCTTTTTCATTGAGTTCCATTACTCTCATTTCTTCGGTTTGCAATCCCACCAACTGTTCTGTCGCTTTTTCTATTTCGTGATTTGTGTTATCGCCAACATTTTCATTTCGTGTATATTCCCTACGTCTTCATTTTCTTCTTATATAGACGATATATATTTTTCATCAATTAAATCTTCACATTCAGAAAATAATTCCACGGAAGTTTCTTCTTGAATAGATGACTGTAACGAATTTATTTTTCCTAATTCTATTGTACCAGAATTAGGCAAAGTGCATGAGTCAGATAGGCTGACATTTTAATTTTGAAATTCAGAATTGTATAACGGCTGATAGTTTGTAGAGGTAGATTTCGCAGCAACACGCAACTGATCAGTAGCGATTTCAGCTGCAGTTGAAACTGTAGTAGGTGGTATTATATTTGAATCGATCGTATGGCGTAGGACAAACACTCTTGAAACACTAGGCATACTAGGTATTATATCGTGAGATGTAGAAGCATGTAGTAAGGGTTTTTCTGATGTTTCAAGACTAGCATGACTTGAAATTTCCGTAACAACTATATCTTCAGAAACAATTGCTAATTTATTTTCCATAGCCAATCTTAGCAAAAATTCATTGCGCGTCATTTTATTACACGCTCTTAATATATAATTCACTTTTTAAGTTTGATAAAATTAATACTTATTGTACTCAATGCACTATCACACAAAATAAGAAACAAGTATGAACTGTTCAACAATTTTAAACGTTTTCAATATAAAATATTTTGCAGCTGATGTAACAATGCATTCTACTTTTTGTTTATATTTTATCGCAATAAAATTGCGCGTTATTTAGAAAAAAATATATAATAAAAGTAACCAGAACGCAAAGAAAATATAGTAAACATCATAGTCAAATCACAAAAAAGCTCATTATACGGTCTGCGTACGATTTTCTTAAAAGTTCTTCTCGCTCTTCCACGATACTGTGAGCGGGCTAAGAATGGTGGTCTGTTTCTATGAACCTATCTCGAAACCAAAAAATAGTAATGTTTCATTGTGGCAACATCGCTGGGCTTCGTAAAATCGGCATAACATATAAGCATATACACTTGGGCTTCTAAAAGACCGTTACACATACCGGGACTCACAAGGCTTGACAAATCTATTCAAATTTTTATTTTACCTAAATTTACCCCTCTCGCTACGCTTGCCATTGTTGGTAATTATAATACTAGGAAATGCAAAATATATAGCTTAATTTTTGAGTTTAATCCCGGGCTGCAGGAGATCTGCACTATATACCGGGCTGCGTATCATCCGCTAGGTAAGTACATATATATATATATATATATATATATATATATATATATATATATATATATATATCAACAATTTATTTAAATTCGGGTAAGCGGTCAATTAAAAAACTCCTTTATTAAATTACCCTATATTTCGCAACACTTTGTCGCTTCTTGTGGGGTAAAAAATGTAGAGTTAAAAAATAATAAAATTGACGTACAAAATATAAAAATGATTAGATCTTATTTTCAATTATATATATATATATATATATATATATATATATATATATATATATGCTGTTCTGTCAATGAAAACAGCAAAAACAAAACACTACGATATATTCCTCATGCAGTATTTGCCTACATTTGCATTTGAATACGGAAACATGTTGTCTTGAAAAGTTCCGACTTCAACAAGAGTAAACAAAACCAAGCAATTTGCGTTACTAACCTACCCCAACAAGAAAAACGCGAGATAGCAATTTTCAACGATAAAAATTCCAGACCAGTAACCCAAATCAGTTGCCAAAAAACAAGAAAAAAAAGAAATGACTCGGGCAAAAATTCACATGCATGCGAGCTCGAAAACTGGTCCATATATTTTTAACCCACCGCGTTTAATTTCAGAAACAAGAAAACGAAAAGAAATGTAAATTAGAAAAGTAATGTTTCCAATAGTTTTGTATGCATGCAGTTTTTCCAAACAGAATAAGAACGAACATTACATTTTTTTCAATTAAACTGTGTATGTATGTATATGTTACATGCACATATATATGTATATACACATTTGATCTTAAATAAAATACATATATATATATATATATATATATATATATATATATATACGAATTCAGGAGAGAAATGGAGGCTGCGCTGAAGCCTTCCCGGAAAATGAGGTGGGAATTGCCA
This sequence comes from Melolontha melolontha, assembly GCA_935421215.2. Taxonomy (NCBI): domain Eukaryota; kingdom Metazoa; phylum Arthropoda; class Insecta; order Coleoptera; family Scarabaeidae; genus Melolontha; species Melolontha melolontha. The sequence goes on along the minus strand of OW285242.1, from coordinate 13,962,056 downwards.
GTATAGTCCGGACTCCCGGAGTAAAGACTGTATGTCTATCAAACGCTTTTAAATCGGGAACGCCCACTTCTTCGTATCCATTCAAATTTATATTAAAAAGGAACTATATTAACCAACCAATTGAATACCTTAATATTCCTTAACTCCTAGCAAAATTTCTGATAAAAATCTTACTGTTTGTGCTGAGAAATTTTCACCAGACACTTTAAAAAAGACTTTTTAAATAAACCAGTTACCATTTCTCTTTTCCATGAAAAACTTAATTTTAATTTCATAGTTCGTGTTCTCAAGGAAGCGAATAACAAACAGAACTTAAAATGAACTTTGAATTATGTTCAGTCTGTATGTGCTGTAAGATCGTGAGAAGTGACTTTTTAGAATTATTTATAAAGTAAAAAGAAAAAAATAGAGAGAAAAACTTTTTGCGAACTTTTCCGTGAGAGAAAAACGAACAGAAAAAGATTCCTCGTAAGATGCAGTAAGCGGCAGAAGCAGGAGAAAATACGAACAGAAAAGGAAAACGTATTACAAATATAGCGGGGAAAATGTCCGTTTGTGTGAATATTTGCGGTAACATATTTCCTCCGACTTTATTGTGGCAAATTGTTAGCTGGCATGTTTGGATTCTACTCGTTTTGTATACAGGTAGCTACATTATATAAATGGTTCCTACTTTATTTGTGTACGTTTGTTTGAGAGTTATACGCGGTTATTTAAAATAAACAAGAGATGAATGATGAAGTCCTTTCGACAAGAAATATACTCGCGTAAATGGTAGCGTGTGTACAGTTAAAGATTCTATTTTGATAATAAAATGAAAACAAATGAAGTTTGGTAAATATTGATATATGTACATTACGAGGAACAAAAACATGTGATATTATTCTTGTTAAGCCTTATAGTGTATTTTAAATATTATTTAATGGAATGACAATACAGCAATATTTATATTAATTATTATAAAAACAAATTGTTTCTGAATAACCTTCTTTTTTATGTCTAATTACATATAAATTTTTAAACATTTTTAAAATTAATTTTTTTTATTAATATACAAAGCAGTTGGTTTATATTATCGTATGCAAAAATTCTATCAGTGGTGCGAATAATGTGCTATACGCTATGACTGAAGTTTAATTTGTTTTTTTTGGGGGGATATATTCTAAAAAATATAACAAATAAAATAGTAAAAATTTTTTCTAATAAAAGTTGTCTAGAAACGCAAAAAAAAATTTTTTTTATTTTTAATTTTCTTTTGGCGTTTCTAGACAACTTTCATTAGAAAAAAATTTTACTATTTTATTTGTTATATTTTTTTGAATATATCCCCCAAAAAAACTAAATGAAACTTCAGTCATACTGTATTAAATTAGATAGGGCAAGATATAGTCTTTTGTTTAGTTATTTTTACTAGAAATTTCTTAACATAAATTTCGGCATGTTGTCATCAAAACTTAACTAAAAATACTGTTGATATACTTTTATCCTTATTTTTGAAAGCGATTAGGGCTTTGTAGTTTAATATTTGCTTTTTATTATATGACGGATAGGTACTAATAAATTCTTAAATTGTTATTTGCTTTCTTTATTTCTAATAAATCAAATGTTTTACTTTTATATACATTATTAAATATATTAATGCAAAAGTTATATAACTAATCCCCTTACTTGATGAAATTTGAAAATCTTGAACACAAACACATAATTTAAATTTCACTGCTTTGTTTCGCCACCCACCAAAATTATGATAGGCAACTATTTATATTATATAACTTTCTACTTGCTTAATTTAGCTAACATTGTTACTAAAGAAAATGCCTACAAGAAATAAATAAAAAATCTAACATTAAACAAACATCCGAAATTTGTGGAGACTGCGGTTTGAAATCTGAAACAGAAATAGGAAAACACCCTAACCACAATATATATCAATAAATACTATATACGTATTTCGCCAACTAAGTTGCCATCTTCAGTAGAAGGTTATTCTATTGAAGATGGCAACTTAGTTGCCGAAATACGTATATTGTATTTATTGATATATATTGTGGTTAGGGTGTTTTTCTATTTCTGTTTCATTAAACAAACAATTTAATAACCCTTTTTTAATCGTTTCATTGTAATTGATCATTTAATAAAATATTTAAATTCTTTTATTCTCTGGATTTTTAGCAATTCTAGTAAATTCATATTTTTTCCTTTATCTTCTACATGTAGTAATTTTAAATATTAATTAAATACATGATTTTAATCTAATAGAATGACATATCGATACTTGCTTTGTGTTGTTGTTTGAGGACAGATGGTCGATAACACGTTTTTGGATAGTTCTTTCTGTCTGTCCAACGTACCTTCTTTGCCAACTACAAATCAACTCAGACTGCTCATTACAATTATACTACAAATAAGTATGTTTCGTAAATATAGTATTAATTCTATCGTACTTACGAACGATTTCAGATACATTCAATATAATTAAAATTAAATTTTGAAAATTTCAAAATATTTAAAATTTTTTTAAATGTATTTTGTATGAGTTTGTAAGATGTCTTTATTAATATACAAATTAGTGGGTTTATGCTATCATATAAAAACACCTTATCAGTGGTAAGGAAAATGTACTATATTGAAATAGATAAGGCAAGATATATATATTTGACTTGTTTGCATAGTTCTTTTTATTTAAAAATTCCTTAACATTAGTTTCGGTATGTTATCATCCTTTCCGAAAGGGTATTTTAAAACTAATCTAAAAATACTGTTGGTATTCTTTTATCGCTATTTTTAAAAGCGATTAGGGCTTTGTAGTTTCATATTTACATTCTCTTTTATGAAGGGTACTTAATACATTCTTAAATTGTTATTTGTTTTTTTTATTTTTAATAAATCAAATGTTTTACTTTTGTATACATTATTAAATATATTAATGCAAAAGTTATGTAACTCATCCCCTTACTTGATGAAATTTGAAAATCTTGAACACAAACACGTAATTTAAATTTCACTGCTTTGTTTCGCCACCCACCAAAATTATGATAGGCAACTATTTACATTATATAACTTTCTACTTGCTTAATTTAGCTAACATTGTTACTAAAGAAAATGCCTACAAGAAATAAATAAAAAATCTAACATTAAACAAACAATTTAATAACCTTTTTTTAATCGTTTCATTGTAATTGATCATTTAATAAAATATTTAAGTTCTTTTATTCTATTGATTTTTAGAAATTCTAGTAAATTCACATTCTTTCCTTTATCTTCTACATGTAGTAATTTGAAATATTAATTAAGTACATGATTTTATTCTAATAGAATGGCATATATCGATACTTGCTCTGTGTTGGTGTTTGAGGACAGATGTTCAATGACACGTTTTTGGAAAGTTCTTCCTGTCTGTCCAACGTACCTTCATTGGCAAACTGCAAATCAACTCACAGACTCCTCATTACAAATATACTACAAATAAGTATGTTTTGTAAATATAGTACTAATTCTATCGTATTTACGAACGATTTAAAATACATTCAATATAATTAAAATTAAATTTTGAAAATTTCAAAATATTTAAAATTTTTTTTTAATGTATTTTGTATGAGTTTGTAAGATGTCTTTATTAATATGCAAATTAGTTGGTTTATGCGATCATATAAAAAAACCTTATCAGTGGTAAGGAAAATGTACTATATTGAAATAGATAAGGCAAGATATATATTTGACTTGTTTGTATAGTTTATTTATTTAAAAATTCCTTAACATTAGTTTCGGTATGTTATCATCCTTTCTGAAAGGGTATTTTAAAACTAATCTAAAAATACTGTTGGTATTCTTTTATCGCTATTTTTTAAAGCGATTAGGGCTTTGTAGTTTCATATTTACATTTTCTTTTATGAAGGGTACTAATAAATTCTTAAATTGTTCTTTGTCGTTCTAGGATTTTTTTACTTTAGCGTTTTTTATTTCTTTTATATATAATAAATCAAATGTTTCGCTTTTATTTACATTATTCAATACATTAAAATGCAAAAATAGTATAACACTGCCTACCCACTGATGAAATTTGAATATCTTGAACACAAAACAGGTAATTTAAATTTCACTCCTCTTTGTATATAATATAACAATTATATCCTATCACAATGGCTTCATAAAATATTTAGTAGACCTAACCAAAATTATGGTAGGCAAACATTTATATTATATAACTTCTATTTGCTTAATTTAGCTAACATTATTACAAAACTAAATGCTTACAAGAAATTAATAGAAAATCTAATATTAAACAAACAAATTTAATAACAAGTGAATTGTTTAATTGTAATTGATCATTTAATAGAATATTTAAGTTGTTTTGCTCTATTTATTTTTAGAAATTCTAGTAAACTTATATTCTTTCCTTTATCTACTGCATGTGGCATTTACCACATGTAGTAATTTGAAATGCTAATTAAATACATTATTTTCTTCTAAAAGATGCTATATGTCAATTGTTGCTTTGTGTTGTTTGAGGACAGATGTTCAAAGACACGTTTTTTTAAAGTTCTTTCTGTCTGTCCAACATACCTGTTTGTGCCTCCGTGTTTGAAGGACCGTTATATATGGTATCAAAGTACCGAATGCTGCGTTATGGTCGATTCTTGAAAAATCATGTATATGTTTTGTATTTGACCCACCGCTATTTCTTTTGGTTGGTGGTAGTTATATTGAAAATTGGTGTATTTTCTGAATGTTTTATTCATTTTGCAAAAAAAAACTTAAACCCAATTCCAAAAGATAAATATCGCACTTAATGTTAACTTAAACTTAATTCTTTATTGTATATTGTATGTCTGTTGTATACAGAATGATTGTTGTAGAATGTATATTTGTTGTATATTGTATGAATGTATATTGTCTATGTTTGTATATGAGTCGTTTTAATTTTGTTTTGTGGTCGAAGTTGCCTCCATTTCCACTCCACTGTTTCGTATCTCCCAGGGTTGTGACGTGTTGTGTCTGATTAATAAATAATCGTGTGTTTTTAGTCTGTGTGTTTGTCGTTTTTTTGTTTAAGTCACTGGTCATCGGTCTTTTGCGTTTCAGTCATGTGTGTGTTTAATGTTTGTTGTTGTAAAGAGTAATTATTTTCTGTGTTTGCGTTACAAAGTATTGTATCTGTTGTGTTGTTGCGTTTGTAGAGTGTAATGTTATTAGCATGTTGCCTAAGGCAAGTGCTAATTCGTCAATTATGTTAGGTGTTGTGTTTTTTTTGTTTTCGTGTCCAGGGGTTAGTTGTTGGGGGTGGTGCTGGTATGTATTTTGGTTTGGTTGTGGTTTTGTTTGCAGGGTTGTTTAAGTTGTTAGGACAGTTTATGAATGTGGAAAGGTGAGGACCACCGCAGTTTGCACACTTTGGTGGGGTTGTTTTCGTCTTTGTACATAGGTGTGTCGAGTGTTCGTCTCCGCATTTCATGCATTTGTAGTTTACGTTACAGTTTTTTTGATGGTGTCCAAAAGTCTGGCATTTGTGGCATTGTATTATATCTGTCCGTTTGTTTAGAGGTTCAATTTTAATTTTGAGTCCGCAGCAGTCGTGTATGTTATAGATTGCTTTGTATTATCTCGTCAGTTCGATTAATACAAGTGGTGCAGGTATTCCGTGTTTACCATTCATACGTTTAATTTTTAATGTCGGGTAGCCTTGGTCAGTCAAGTCGTTTGTAATATCTATGTCAGTGATAAAGGTAGGAATGCCTCGCATAACTACCTTTAGTGTTTTTTCGCTTCTTAATTGAAACGAGTAAAATTGAATGTCTTCTGTGTCGAGTATGTTTTTAAGTGTACGGTAGTCTTCGTCAGTTTTCGGTTCGATGTGAATACCAGGTTTCACAAGTTTGTTTTGTACGGTGTTAATGTTATGTGTTTTAAGTATTTGTCGTATATGTGCCCATTTGTCTTTTTCTGTTATTATTATTGGTGCGATTTTGTGTTGTGTATTGCGTGTTTCGGTGTTTGTGTTTTGTGTGGTGTTTGTTTTGTCACTTACCCTGGGTGTGCTGTCTGATGTTGATGGCTGTGGAGTGAATTCGGTTGTTTCTTCTTCCATTTTTTCTTGGGTTTTGGTTTCGAGGGCGTCGTATGAATTTTTTGTTTCGATCGGTATAGTTGTTTCGTCTGTTTTCGGCTTCTTTGTAAATTTCGGGTATATAAAGTCATCAGTTTTGTTTTCAAGTTGTTTCTTGTTCTGTATTAGGCGGTGTTTTTTTTTCTTCTTTGGGTGGTTCGGTATTGTTTTCTGTTATCCTGACTTGTATTTTCGGTTGATCCGGGTCTACAGCGAAGATACTCGGTGATGTCTGTAGAAGTTGTTGTATGCCACTTTCGCTGTGTGTTTCATAAATTATTGCCTGTGTTTGTTGAACTAGTTCAGGTGGCCAGAGTTCAATCGATTTGGGATTCACTATTAATTTTGTTAATGTGATAATTCGCCCGGCCATTTCTTCCGGCTTCGCTTGACGATATCTCGTCGTAAGTTCTCTCAACTGGAATACTGCTGGATCAGAAATCGCAGTGAGAATGTTGTCTATGTTTGTTGTGTTACAAGAATATATAAAATATATCACTACCCCTACCTTAATATAACTAAAATGTGTATGTGTATTTTACGTAATTTTTGTGGAATTTACCTACATTATTACTTCTTAGAAATTGTATCTATTATACATGCAAACAGTATCCAATGTTTCCGAAAGTCTTAAAGATCTTGCTGATAAATAAATATAATAATAAAGTAGAATTCCTAATTACGTATTAAATAGAGTGTCATAAATATTCTTAATGTATTTCTATCTGATCGGTTCATCTATAAAATAGATTTTTATGATACAAGCATATTTGAATATCTTGAGCCTATTATGTATATTAATATAATTAATAATAGCAGGTATTGAAAGGTCTATTGAAATTGTTCACTAATTACCTAGGAAATAAAGAAACGGTCTAAATATATAAAGCAGGTAATAGAGATTAGTAAATATAAATTCTTTGAATCTAAGGAAAATATTACAATTTTGAATATGTTAATAAAAATACGTTGTATATAGTAGTTTATCATTGAAAATGAACATTGAATATTTATAAAGTTTGAAATGTTATCCTTTAATTCTGTTATACTAAATTTATTAATATCTATAAATATATGAATATACAATATAAAATATTTCGTTTTTATGACGAAACAGTACCTTCTTTGACAATCACTACAAGTCAACTCACAGACTTCCCATTACAATTATATTACAAATAAGTATGTTTTGTAAATATAGTGTTAATTCTATCGTATTCAATATCAATAAAATTAAATTTTGAAAATTTCAAAATATTCAATTTTTTTTTTAAATGTTTTTTGTATGAGTTTGTGAGATGTCATTATTAATATACAAATTAGTTGGTTTATGCGATCATATAAAAATAACGCTATCAGTGGTAAGAAAAATGAACGATGTATATTCAAATAGATAGGGCTTGACTTGTTTGTATAGTTACTTTTTTTAAAAATTAATTAACATTAGTTTCGGTATGTTAACATCATTTTTGTTGGTATTCTTTTTCACTATTTTTAGAAGCGATAGGGCTTTGTAGTTTCGGATTTACATTTTCTTGTATGAAGGGTACTAATAATTTCTTAAATTGTTATTTGTCGTTTTAGATTTTTTTTTACTTTAGCGTTTTTTATTTCTTTTATATTTAATAAATAATAAATCAAATGTTTTGCTTTTATTTAAGTACATTATTCAATATATGCAAAAATTATATAACATAGCCCCTTACTTGATAAATTTGAATATCTTGAACACAAATACTTACAATTGTCGCGTTACCATAATGGCTTAAAAAATGGCAAACTTAATAACTAGTGAGTTATTTAATTGTAATCAATAATTTAGAAGAATATTTAAGTTTTTCCCTCTATTAATTTTTAGAAATCCCAGTAAATTCCGATTATTTAATTTATTTCTTACATCTAGCAATTTCAAATCTTAATTAAGTAAATACATAAATTTTTCATAAAGATTCCATATGTCAATTCTTGCTTTTTGTTGTCGTTCGAGGAAAGATATTCAAAGATACGTTTTTGGAAATTTCTTTCTGTCTGTCCTACGTACCTTCTTTTCCAGTCACTAAAAATCAACTCACAGACTCTGTAAAGTAGTTTGTGCGCTGGAGTTTCGCATTTATTTTTGAACCACAGGTTGTAAGTCTGCAGGCAAACTTATACAAATAAAACTCACTTTTGCTATATACAAATCTATTTTATTATAAAAACTGTGCTGGCGATTGAACACTTAGTTGTTATTTAATATACAGTACATACGTGATGCTTGTTTCAAATGTAACGAACTTCCTAACAAGTAAAATCGGTCGTTCACTTGTTAGGGGTGCGCACTTTCTCTAAGAATTTGTATAAAGTGCTGTACTGACGTGTTTCTGGACAAAGGGTGATTCTCCGAACAAATAAAAGATATAAAATTTTATAGAGACATGTGTATTTAAAAAATGTATTTTTCTGTGCCGCCGAGGGTAAAAATATGTTGACAATAGCTGGTTGGAAAGCCCACAAACGGCAAATAAAGAGCGGCAAATATTCTAAGAAATATGGAACAAATGTCCTCAAATATTAAAAAGTTTTAATACGTAAAAATTGTACATCCACAATAAGATGGGATGGTAGAGCGAATGAACAAGACCATGATCATACACTTATCAAAAGTGGTCTCCGAACACCAGATAGATTGGGACGCACATTTACCATTATTTCTATTGGCGTATCGGGCCTCCGTTCAAGAGACAACTGGCCAATCACCAGCAAACGTGCTATTCGGGAGGGAACTCCGATTGCCCTGTGATTTAAAGTTTGGGAGCAAGCCTGGTGAAGATCTTGCCGGAGAAGATTATGTCAGCACGCTCAGACGACGACTAGATAATATCCATGGACAAGTCAGACATAATATCCAAGATGCTAGTGACAGAATGAAGGAGAGCTATGACATAAACGCCGAGAAGAGTGGTTACCCATGAAAGCGATCGGGTTTGGTTATATAATCCACAACGCCGACGGGGCCTATCTCCAAAACTTCAAAAGAATTGGGAGGGGCCATACGACGTGTTGAAGCGGATCAACGATGTAATATACCGCATCAGGCGAACACCTCACACTAAGCCAAGAGTCGCACATTTTAATCGATTAGCCCCATACTCTGGAGACAATAATGACGAAACCGTTGACTTGCGCCGATTGGATAGCCAATCGAAGACTTTATGGAAAAATATTCTGGTTCGCGAAAAGCTCGATTTGGGGTAACCATCGAGAAACAGCAAGATTTGCTTACGGTGCCGCCGGACTACGCGCTTGCTCATTGGGTAGCCCGAGATCTGCGAATGGCCAAGGGAATTGCCAGGGAATTTAAAGAGAGATTTGGCAGAATCGATAAATTAAGGCAGCAGGGACCAGCAATTGGGAAGGGTCTCCAAATACTAAATGAAGAACAGCCCATATTTTATTTGGTCACGAAAGAACTGTCAAACCTGAAGCCAACCTATCGTGCCTTATGGGAGGCCCTGGTCCACTTACGAGAACAAATGTCACAACAAGACGTTTTGAAATTAGCAGTTCCAAAATTGGGTTGTGGATTGGACCGCCTGGACTGGAGAATTGTAAGGAGCATGTTGGAAGTAATCTTCCGACATACTGGTTTGGAAATTCTGGTATGCAGAATATTCCTGTCCATCCAGGCAAGATAAGACCGTGGACTGTTATTTCGATATGACGTCACAATGTAACAAAGGCCCTACCTGTCGATTTCGCCATCGTTTGAGGGAACCAAAACTTGACATGTTTCGGGACGAAACTTCACTTTAAGAAGGGGGCAATGTGATGACTCATCCTACGACGCGTAGCGCGTCATACTGATCCGGAATTCTCTGGAGTGTTTCCCATGCGTCGAGAACATATAAGCCACGATATATAAGCTGTCGAAGAAGGGATGGCGACATTCAATACCCGAGATTCGCGGCGAGTACACATAAATATAGTTACATAAATAGAAATACATAAATGTGCTTATTGTTGTTTATCGTTAGTTTTATATTGTTATACGTTTTATTATTAATATAGTGTGTGTCTAAAGTTATTGTTAGTTTTATTTAAGAACCCGAAAAGACAAACTTTACAATAGGTATTTATTGAAAACTATAACAAATGTTGAAAATGTTGTCCTTCAAGATCAATGCACTTTAAAATCCATTTTAAAACTGAGAAGCAATTTATTTAAACCAGAATCGACGCACGATTATTTTATGCACTAATTGATATTTGTGATTGACATTATCAAATGTCATTTGGATTTACGTTTACGGAACAACAAACACATACTAATATATTTGCGTCTTATTCTTCAAAGTAACCTAGATTGACTTTTCAAATGAACACTTGTTATATGTATGTATATGAATAATAAACATAAGAAATTTTCATTTTTTTTATAGTGATATAGTGAATCAGTTTTTAGGTATTTTTGAAGTTCACTATATCCGGACTCCACTGTATAATTTCTATTGTATCATTCTTTTATAATACTCAGATTAACATTTCGGGAAAATGATGCCCCTTCAACGTTTACCATGGTAATTTTATACATTTTGTGGAACCGAATATCATTTTACTTACTCCTGTTCGTTTTCTCTCTCTGTCTTCTTCTCTTCCATTCTAAGTTCTTTTGTCAGAGAATTTTATTCGTAAACTAAACACCATCTGAAATATATCTAAAATGAATACAATTGTAATGTTGTCGAGATCGGGGAACTTCATGCATATCTTACACCTGACACAAAAGGGATTCTCGGAGCGAGAAGGTGAATTTTCCTTACCTCCAGCTCACTTAACTGTAAATAATCCCTCCTAGAGTGGACGCCTTGCACTTCCGACCTGTCTAACTTTCTATAAAGAGATTAGGTCTTGGTTGCTGTAAATAAATTTTTGATAAAATTCGCGGCTTAGGCGCTTTTAAAGTTTGAAGGCACGGTCAAAATGTTGTTTAAAGTTTAATAAAGTGCCAGGTAATGTAATGTTCTACACCTGTTTTCTTCATAAGCACTTTCGGGCTTTAAAAGCCATCCTCCGTGGAGTTATGGCGGATATACTCCTCTGCTTTAAATAATTTAGCGTACGGTTATTATATGTACAGGGAAATTTATTCGGAACATTAACGATTTTTTTTTTATAATCAAACTAAGTACTATAAAGTTATTGTAATATAGTTAAAGGAATTTGTATAATTATTAGGTAAATACTTTTTGCATTAAACAATAATAATGAAAGTATTTCAGACCAATGTTAAAGCAAAATACAGATAAACAATGATTGTTCGGAAACTACGTAGCTTAACACAGAGATGGCGCAAATTCGCAGGAATTTTCTTTACAATTCTCTAGAATCATCCTTTAATAGCTAACAAATCGGAGACTGTGGCTTATAAGTAAATAAAATAAAAATTAAAAAACCCTTACCATAATAGAATTTAATGATTCTAAATACGTATTTCTACAACCACGTTGTCATCTTCAGTAGAAAAAACAGTGTAACACTTGAAAGCACAAAAACACTCACAGAAGGATTGTTCTGAACGTCTTCTAGTTTAACACTAAAATCTTCAATCTTAAATGCTACAAAAATTACCTACATTTTGGTAAACCCCACCTATTCATGCAAGAGCATTAACCCATTATTTGTAAATTCTATAGAAAAACCGTTTAGAAATATTATAAAAGCCGTAATTTAACATACATTAAGGATCTAATTATGAGACTAATCCTTAAATTATGTTGAAATATAAATTTGGAAATTCTCAATTTTGAATCAACATTAATTTCCAAATTTAAATTTCAACATAACTTAAGGATTAGTTTCATAATTGGATCCTTAATGTATGTTAAATTACGGCTTTTATAATATTTCTAAACGGTTTCTCTATAGAATTTACAAATGATAGGTTAATGCTCTTGCATGAATAGGTGGGGTTTACCAAAATGTAGGTAATTTTTGTAGCATTTAAGATTGAAGATTTTAGTGTTAAACTAGAAGACGTTCAGAACAATCCTTCTGTGAGTGTTATTGTGCGTTCAAGTGTTACACTGTTTTTTCTACTGAAGATGGCAACGTGGTGGTAGAAATACGTATTTAGAATAATTAAATTCCATTGTGGTAAGGGTTTTTTAAGTTTTTTAATTTTATTTTATCCTTTAATAGGTTAAATGTGACAGTACAGAGCCATGTATCAATTAGTTTGTTTTTCACAGTATGCCAAAGTGAATGTCTCTTGTCATTTTGTAATAATGAAAAAAACTGAGTGGTGGACGCCCAAAAACTGTTATCGTTCCGGATATGACCATCGAGTAAAAGTGCCCGAGATAGCAGACATTGTAGGGATTTCAAATTACAGTGTGCTCAGAATTTTAACTGAAGAATTGGTAATGAAAAAATATTTGACGTGTTGGGTGCCGTGGTTACTCATACCGGAGCAAAATCGAAGTATTTCTGGCGACCTTTTGGTACGTTTTCTCAGCAATCAAGCCCGTTTCATTACCGACGATAAAACCCTGCGTTCACCATTACACTCCCGAAACCAAGGAACAATCCAAGCAATGGACGAAATTCTCCGTCAACAAAGGAAGCAAAAACGGTTTTGTCAGCGGGAACGATTATGCTAACGGAATTATCCTCGTCGACTACTTAGAAAAGGGGAATATAATAAATGTGGAGTATTATGCCAATTTGTTGCAACAATTAAGCGACAAAATCAAAAAGAAACGGCCTCATTTGGTAACGAAGAAAGTGCTTTTCTAAAGTGTGTTTTTTATAGAGGTATAGAACTTTGAAATGGAATAAAACAAAGATGAATTTCTTAAATTGACATGAAATTTACTTTATTCGAAAGATAATCTTCTGGCATTATAATTTAAATATGACTTCTGGCATATGACCGCCACGGCTGGCTCGGACGTAGTCTAATCTGGAGGTCCAATTTTCGATGACTTTTTCCAACATTTGTGGCTGTATATCGGCAATAACGCGGCGAATGTTGTCCTCCAAGTGGTCAATCGTTTCGGGCTTATCGGCGTAGACTAGCGACTTCACATATCCCCACAGAAAATAGTCTAACGGCGTTAAATCGCACGATCTTGGAGGCTAATTAACGGGTCCGAAACGTGAAACTATGCGGTTACCAAACATTTCCTTCAATAAATTAATTGTGGCACGAGCTGTGTGACATGTTGCGCCATCTTGTTTAAACCACAGCTCCTGCACATCATGGTTGTTCAATTGCTGAACGAAAAAGTCAGTAGTCATGGCTCTATAGCGGTCACCATTGACTGTAACGTTCTGACCAGCATCGTTTTTAAAGAAGTACGGACCAATGATTCCACCAGCCCATAAAGCACACCAAACAGTCAGTTTTTCTGGATGTAACGGTGTCTCAACATACACTTGAGAATTACCATCACTCCAAATACGGCAGTTTTGTTTATTGACGTATCCATTCAAACAAAAGTGAGCTTCATCGCTAAACAAAATTCGCTTATGAAAATCGGAATCAGCGGCAATCTTGTTTTGGGCCCATTCACCGAATCTACGCCTTGCTAGGTAATCGTGTGGCTTCAATTCTTGCACGAGTTGGATTTTGTAAGCACGCAAACCAAGATCTTTCGGCAAAATCTTCCATAAAGTGGATAGACACATATCCAATTCCTGTGCACGATGGCGGATAGACTGATTCGGGTCTTCCTCTACGCTACGCTCTGCAGCAGCAATGACTTCTTCTGTACGCACTGTACGACGTCTCTGTGGATGCGTATTATCATTTAGAGTAAATGTGGTGCGAAAACGCTCCATAGTTAATCGAATTAATTGCTCTGATGGACGATTATGTTGACCGTAAAATGGACGTAGTGCGCGATACGTATTTCGAACACAACCATGATTTTCAAAATAAATTTGCACAATTTGGAAGCGTTGTTCAGGCGTAAGTCTATTCATGTTGAAATGCCATACCAAAATAAACATAAATTACTTGACGGCTGACAAAATGTCCGCCAGTTAAAAAAGTTATGCCAACTTAAAGTTCTATACCTCTATAAAAAACACACGATATAAGGATAATGCACCTGCCCACAAGTCTGAGATTGCTATGGCAAAAATTCATGAAATGGGATTTGAATTAGTGCGTCATTCACCATATTCTCCAAATTTGGCTCCAAGCGATTATCACCTCTTTCCAACCTAAAACAAATGGCTCGGTGGTAAGAGATTTTCGCCCAATTCCGAGGTAATCGCCACTGCAAACAGCTATTTCGAGGACTTGGATTCATCGACATACAACGAAGGCATTACTAATTTTAAGTATCGTTGGAATAAGTATGTTGAACTAGCAGGAGACTATACTGAAAAATAAAATATTTTTTGTAAAGAAAACTTGCGTGTTCTTTGGGTCTTAGGTCATGTAGTTCCCGAACCACCTTCTTAGGGTGTCCCATTTATGTTTTGAAATAATTTGTGCGCAAATACCTCGCGTTAAATCAATAATATTGGTGTTTATAACATTTTTCTCTTTAACGTTTATTGACTTTGATACAGGATCAAATAAATCTTTTCTATATATTCGATTTTTTTTTACTGAAAAAAAAAATTTGCCCGGTGCAAGATTCGAACCTTCGTCCTGTGGTTTGCCGGGGCAAAGGTAGGACGTAGATTCGAATCCTGCATCAGTACCGAATTTTTATCAGTAAAAGAAAATAAAATTCGAATAATTAGCGTCGTATATGTAGAAAGTATTTATTTCATTCACACCACTTCGCGAAAATGCAATTGATTTGATACAGGGTGTTACAGTTTTACCAAAAAAATATAAATTCAGGTATAACTCGGAATTGAAAAATTTAGACCAGGCAGAGAAAGCCCATATCATAGCCGAGCATACATTTCACTGCCGAGGCGCTAGCCGAGACAATATGATGTGTTCGAGGCAATTAATAGGCTTTCCCTGTCGTGTATTACCTAATGATAAAAACACACAATGTTGTATTAGATTTACACTTTATTTCATAATAAAAATAATAAATAAAGCGTAAATCTAATACAACATTGTGTGTTTTTATCATTTGATATGGATTTACATCAAGTAAAGGCAGAATCGATTCAATTATTATATACCTTTTCATTCAAGCGTTTAATTAGGCTATTTCACTGAGATTTTGTAAAATCATTTTTAGGTTAAGTTCAAATAACGGATTACGCGTTTTATTCTCTTTATTAACGATAAAAGATTATGATGTGATTAATGAATTTACTGTATTGGTGGCTATATCTCACAGCTGTGGAGGAGCACATGACTGTTCTTCAAGAAGCTGCGACATTTTACAGTGCTCACTCCACATAAATTGAAATGTTGACATTGACGTTTGTTGTTTTAGGTTGGCTACGTAAATATTTGTCTAAATGAATTTAAGCCTCAAATTTGGCCTCAAGTAACTGAAATAGATCTCGAAGCCATGGGATTTCAACAGGATGGCGCAACCTGCCACACAGCGAACTAAACAATGGAATTGTCGAAGACGAAATTTGAAGGGAGAGTTATCTCGCGGCGCAGCGATGTGAATTGGTCACCAAAATCATGCAATTTGACGCTGAATATCGATTAAAGAACAGAACATTACTTAAAGATTTATTTAACAAAATTACAGTATACAGGCTGATTCATTTTCGGCCCTCACCTATGGGGATCTCGCTTATTATTGGAGATAGAGTATAAGTTTAAATTTGGCAAAGTTGTTAAATTTTGTATTTGTTATAAATCCGTAAAGAAAATAGACCTGTGACAAATGACCTTCGTTATTTAAAAAAAAAACGCGAAAACCCCATTTTTTCTTTTACCTGTAGCACCGACATTTGGCCTTGTAGAGAAAAAATAAAAACACATCCTTGTGGTCATTTATAAACCTCTATCCAGTGGTGTACTCTAAATTTTTATACGACGTTTCGTTTCCTTCTGGCCATCATCAACTATCTAATTTCTTATAGGCGCCATATTGGATTTAGACATCTTCAGAAAGAGTTTTTTTTTCTGATTTCAACCATGTACCACATGCTGACTATAGTTTTTGACATTAGTTTTTATTTAAAAGAATAAATTATAAGATTAAATAAGGTAGCCATGGAATTTCAATGTGTCAAACATTTCATTTATTGTTCATTAATATAACAAAAATGTCATACACTACGAAGAGAAACGATATATGATAAGTATTTTTTATTCTTCGAACCGAAATTCAACAATAGCGAGTACAACATATCTACAATTATATCCAGAACGACAACAGCCTCATCGTACCATTTTTCTAGATCTCGACAGAATCGGTGGTCGAGACAGAATGGTCGAGAATGGATCGTTTACTAAGCCGCGTAATGGTCAAGACAACAGGAATTTAAATGAAAATCGACAAGATATTTTACAAATGGTAAATAAAAAGCGTGTTTTCAAATTTCATGTTAATATTGTATTTTTATAGATAAATAATAATCCATCAATTTCTACACGGGAAGTAGCGTCAGAATTAAATTTGTGCCAGTCCAGAGTTTGGAGAACTTTACATAAAAGTAGGTTTAAACCATACAGGATCCATGTTAGTCACTCTTTACTGCCTGGAGATAATTTGAGATGGCTAGGATATTGTAATTGGTTAATGGGAAGGATAGAAAATGACGAAAATTTTTTAAGCAAAATCATCTGGTCAGATGAAACAAAATTTACAAATTCTGGAATGTTCAACAGAAATACGGAGCACTATTGGGCAGTACAAAATCCCCGACAAAACAGGGCTAGAAGACCACAACATCGTTTTGGAATAAACGTTTTGATGGGTATTTTGGCAAATCGTCTCTTAGGACCAGTTATGTATGAAGAACATTTAAATGGAGAAAGATATTTAAACATTTTACGTACATACGTATCTGACTATCTTGACGACAATATCCCATTAAATCAATTACAATATTTATGGTGGCAACAAGATGGCGCACCAGCACACAATGCAGCTGTTGTTAGAAATTTCTTAAATCAAGAGTTTGCAAACCGTTGGATTGGAAATAGGGGAGTTGTTGAATGGCCTGCGAGATCACCTGATTTAAGTCCGCTAGATTTTTTTTTTATCGGGATATGTTAAAAATAATATTTATAAAGTAGATGCGCCACAAAACATTGACGAATTACGAGACAGACTTCAGAATGCCTTCGATGCAGTTCCTAGAAGAACTATACAAAGGGCAGTACAAAATGCCAGAAGGCGTGCCCAATTGTGCATTTCCGAAGATGGCCAGATAATTGAACATTTACTGTAATTGTTTATTGTTTACTTTTCTATGTAGTTTTATTAATGTTGTTATCTTGTACTCGCTACTGTTGAATTTCGTTTCGAAGAATCAAAAATACTTATCATATCTCGTTTCTCTTCGTTAGTGTATGACATTTTTGTATTATTAATGAACAATAAATGAAATGTTTGACAGATTGAAATTCCATGGCTACCTTATTTAATCTTATAATTTATTCTTTCAAATAAAACCTAATGCCAAAAACTTTAGTCAGCATGTGGTACATGGTTGAAATCAGAACAAAAAACTCTTTCTGAAGATGTCTAAATTCAATATGGCGCCTATAAGAAATTAGATAGTTGATGATGTCCAGAAAGAAACGAAACGTCGTATAAAAATTTAGAGTACACTACTGGATAGAGGTTTAGAAATGGCCGCAAAGGATGTGTTTTTATTTTTTCTCTACAAGGCCAAATGTCGGTGCTACAGATAAAAGAAGAAAATGGGGTGTTCGCGTTTTTTTTTTAAATAACGAAGGTCATTTGTTACAGGTCTATTTTCTTTACGGATTTATAACAAACACAAAATTTAACAACTTTGCCAAATTTAAACCTATACTCTATCTCCAATAAAAAGAGAGATCCCCATGGTGAGGGCCGAAAATGAATCAGCCTGTATATACAAATTCTATTTACAACTTAATTCTAGTGGTTCTCAAAATGTTGTTTTAATGTACCTCAAGTAATTGTAGTTAAAATATAGAACATATAATATTTGTTGCGGTGGTCACTGCTGTGTATTAAAGAGTTTGAGTGTTTATAATGCATTTTTACGTTATAGTAGGTCTAGGATTTCATAATATTTATGCAGATGTCTGTGATACACTTGTTGACTTACTAACTATTAATACGAATAAGCAAATTAAGCACATGAACTATTTACGGAACAATAGATTGCTTAAATATAAAGGGTGAAATATACAGTATGATAAAATATGAAGCGCAACTAGATTAAATAGATTGAAATAGTGTTGTTTAATCTGTGATTAAACAGACGTCGTTCGATTTATTTCCTTGGGATTTTTTGAAAGGAAAGGTGTATGTCTATAACCCAAG
Source organism: Melolontha melolontha (assembly GCA_935421215.2). NCBI lineage: Eukaryota > Metazoa > Arthropoda > Insecta > Coleoptera > Scarabaeidae > Melolontha > Melolontha melolontha. The sequence continues at coordinate 13,943,540 of OW285242.1, read as the reverse complement.
AACAATTTCTGATCTGAAATTCATCCGACATTATGCCAAAATTTCATTGAAAATTTCATCAAAAGGACCAACGAGTGCCATAAGTCATGAGACATTTATTGGATATTGTGTTTCATACACAACCTCTACGTTTACACTCTTAATTACAATAAAAATATCAGAACTATTCAAGTAAACACTGCGTTTTTTCTCCAATTTCAAAATAGGCCGTCTTGAATACGCCGTTGAATACGGCCGTCTTCGTAATACTGAATTCCCTTATCGTTAATTAATATTATAGCAAGCAATTCACTTTGAGCGGATTCCTCATTACTACGAGTATATTCCTATACAACTGCAGCAATTTATAATGCGATAATATTACTATCGTTTCATATTAAATGCGAAAGGATACAATTCCAAATGCGCTTTGAACGACTTCGATTCCATTTACGCGAAGAGAATATAGGTAAGCTTTAAATTGCAGTTGCATATCTGAGACGTAGGTGAATGCATTTGCCTATTCCGCATAATCATAAATATCAAATTAGGAAATATATAGCAATATACTCATGTAAGTTTAAATACTATGCAGTTTGTATAATAAAGCGGATGTTTTCTTCTACGTTTTATTAATATTTCGCCGTAAGCACAATCTCGTATCGCATGCATAGTCATTAAATTTATGTTCGCTTCATATATAATCACATTTTTTACTTTTAATTATTGTGTTTCAATTACTATAACTGCTGAAAAGGCTTTCTTTGGAGAACTTGAAAAATATAAAACCCCTTATCACAACTAATAAAAGTATCCTAAATACGTACTTTGACGACTAAGTTGTCATCACCAGCAGGTAAAACCAATAATAATAGTGTTGAACATGAGGCACATTAACCCCTTCCGCACCGTGATGCAACCGTTTGCATCACGCTATGTATGGAGTAAAATACCAGTGATGCATACGGTTGCATCATGATTAAAGACGGCAGACTATGTGCCCACACTGTTAAATTTAATAAATAATACACATAAGGTGTATTAGATAAAAATGTAGATTTTACAAAATTAGGGCAACTTTTTACCAATACTGAAGATCCATTGTACAGATACAAAGAGCGCTTTAACTATGCAAATATAACATCCTTTTTACCAATACTGAAGATCCATTGTACAGATACAAAGAGCCCTTTAACTATGCAAATATAACATTTCTCAACGTCCAACAATCCTTTTCAGTATATAAACATATATATATATATATATATATATATATATATATATATATATATATTAAATTTATTATATTATATTAAATTTTACCGTGTGGGCACATAGTCTGCCGTCTTTAATCATGATGTACAATTTTATACACCGTGTTGCTACCGCCTGTGTCATTTTAGATACAAATATACAGCAACAGTATTGCGCACAGTAAGTTAGTCATCAGATTTGCAATAAAATTGGACACGCCCTCTTGTTCTAACTAGTTAGATCACGTCGAATCATCTGGCGGTAAGGTTTACAAGTGCGTCTATACGAAATTACGTTGATTTAAGGTTATATTATTCAGTTTGCTTTTATAGGCAACGCGGTAAGGTGTACTTGTTTGATTATAATCTCTTCCTCGCATGCTAATACTGATAGCGACTCAGATTTCGAGGTGCAAGCGGACAATGACTCTTGTGATTCCGAAGAAGAATTTTCCTGTTCTGATGAAGACGAAGAGATTGAGGCTCGTCAATTTGGTGAGTTGAGAATTATCACTGACCCATTTTCAGATACAAGAGACTCTTCTATTTACGAAAAAGAGTTTGAATATGATATTCACCCGGCTATCGATATGAATGAAACTAAAAGTGCTAAAGATTTTTTTGAAGCATTTGTGTCACATAAAGTAGTAGGCTTCTTATGTCGGTGGACAAATGAAAGAGCACTGATGTATCTTGATGAAAATAATAACCTTGCCTTGAAAATTCATGGCATTTACTGGAAAAATGTTCAATTGCCTGAAATGTATACATTCATATCACTCACGTTTCTTATGGGCCTAATACATTTGCCAAAAATCATGGATTACTGGCGGAAGCAGTTTCTACTTGGCGGTCCGCCTGCGTTTTCAGCTTCAATCATGAGCAGAGCTCGGTAAGTACCAAGTTTTTCATTCAGTGAAACTATATTTATTTTTTATTTCAATTTTTCAGATACCTACAAATTCTAAAGTTACTAAGATTTGCCAGTCCTGCTATTGGTGTTAGGTCTAACCCACACTCTAGGCTTACTACGTTTTTTGGATACATACGGGAAAACACAACGGTGCTTGTTGATCTAGGGAAAACTGGTGCATTGGACGAATGTTTGATGCTTTATAAAGGTCGACTTCACTTCAAGCAATTCATCAAGACAAAGCGTGCCAGATTTGGAATAAAGCTTTATTTTTTATCACCAAGTGATCCAAAATTTCGAGGATATACATATGATTTTCTTTTATATACCGGAAAAGATTCATATGATGTTTCCCATATATATGGCTCTGAAAAATTGTCTATGTCCGAAAGAGTGGTTGCAAAGTTCTTACAAAATGTTTTTGAAGAGGGAAGGGAAGTGATTTTATATAACTGGTATCTGTCCGTTAGATTAGCGGAATTTTTGTTGTAAAAAAAAACTTACGTGACAGGCACTATAAGAGTAAACAGAGGAGTTCCTCAAGATCTCACAAATGTTCCTTTATCAACGCACCAATCATGCTTTATCAGAAAAAATGATACTCTTATATTTAGATTCAAGGACAGGAGGGATGTTTACGTGCTAACAACTAAACTAACAGCCGGATTTCAAGAAAAATCCAGATATGATGTGAAGAAAAAATCTAATATAACTTACAAGAAGCCAACACATATAGATCATTGTAACACTAGCATGGGGGCAGTAGATGCCATTGATCAAGATATTGAACCATTTAATTGTGCAAGAAAGAATTTTTGTTGTTTCAAAAAACTTGGCATTCACATTTTGCAGAGAATGGTGTTGAATGCAAAATGTTTGTATAGTATTTCACATAAAAAGAAAAATGTACCAGTCGTGGATTTTACACTTATTTTATGCGATGAGTTGTTGGATGCTTACGTCCCTAATTATAAAAGCATAAAAGAAGACTGTACTTACAAGAAGAAAAAGTCTAAGGTAAATTATCATTCCCTGATATGTCTGCCAAAACCAGAGCAGCGCAGAAGGAGATGCTGGGTCTGCTACAATACTTATAAAAATAAAAATAAATATACAGTTAATTTTTGCTCAAGTTGCGATGTTTCACTGTGTTCTCAAACACACTTTGAAGAATATCACAATGCGATTTAGATTACATACAAGGATTCATTATTTACACTAGAAGCATGTTTATTCAGTTATTTGAATTATTCATTTTATTTTTGAATATTATTTATGTTGTAAAAAAAATAAATATTTATTTAGTAAACACAATTTTTATTCAGAATAATTGAAACATACATGAGTAGGTAAACCCCACCAGTTTTGTATAATACAAAGGTATTTTTAATAATATAAAATATTATTAAAAATCTGGTGTGAAGAACACAAATGCAGGTTCACTATTAATATTTTCTGTGAACGTGTCCGAATATATCCCATCCCCAGAGACGTAGATACGTATTTCGCTTTTCTACAAGCTCATCGGTACGCCCCTGCTGGAGAAAGGATATTTCCAGACACATTCACAGAAAAGAACCACCCCGCCCTATCACCGTAATTATCCAGACCGAGCGCAGAAGTAAATTCGGCGCTACCTGTTGTCAGACAGCCGAAGTACCTCGCATACCGTCCACATAATTAATGTGAAGTAACGACGCCACATTATTTCACACTAATTACTTCACATTAATTATGTGGACGGTATGCGAGGTACTTCGGCTGTCTGACAACAGGTAGCGCCGAATTTACTTCTGCGCTCGGTCTGGATATTATTTCTCTTCTCAATGTCCAACAGTAATCGGCCATCATTTTTGTGTCCCAGCGCCGTTGGTATCTTTTTTACATCTCTTTAATATCCTGGTGAAATCTTTCTCCTTGCTCTTCACTCACGTCCCCAAGGTTTTCTGGGAAATAGTCCAAATGGGAATGTAAAAAGTGAATTTTTATGCTCATATTGCAACCAAGAATCCTGAATTTTTCCAGCATATTTTCAACGATCTCAACAAAGTTTGTGTCTTTATAATTCCCTAAAAATTTATGTACAACTTCGTTAAAAGCATGCCATGCATGTTTTTCCTTATCTTCCATCACATTTTCAAATTCTTGATCTTTCACCAAGCTCCTAATTTGCGGGCCTACAAAGATTCCCTCCTTTAATTTTGCCTCTGACAGAGTCGGAAATGTTTTACACAAATATTTAAAACAATTTCCTTCTTTGTTTGATGCCTTAACAAATTGTTTTCATTCAAGTTTTCAAAGACCAGTCTTTACAGGGTTGCAGTGTATAGTAGTTGTGCGGAAGCGTTTCTGTTACTTTACTGTGCCCCATGTGTGACTTTTAATTAGTAGTTTTTACCTACTGATGATGACAACTTAGTTGTCGAAATACTTATTTAGGATACGACTAATAATTGTGGTAAGGGGTTATATACCTTTTTTTAAATTATTATTTAACCACAGTCTCCATTGAAAGAATTTTCTTAATATATTTTGTCATTTTACTTAAATCTAGTTACCATTATAAATAAAATTTTCATGGGATTTGTAAAAAACACATATAACTGAGGACTTTTATTGATTCTGAATAGAATCATTTAAAATACCACATTTGAGTATCTCACTTATCCCAGGGGATCTTAACCCTCCAAGCGCTAAATAATGATTCAAGGTGTTCGACTATTGTATGTAAAAACCTTTAAATGGATTGTCTTGACTCAACTTATATATTTTATTCTAAATAAAGTGTGTTATTGAACGCACGTCTTGTGGGAAATTGACCATACACAACATAACGTTCATAGACATACTGTATATTGTTTTCTTTACTTCCTTAGTTTTGATTTTTAAAATTAAATTCAAATATGTCTTTTCCTTGAATGCATTGTGGGAAATGGATTATACGTTGAAATTCAGATATCTTACATAAACGTTTATTTCAAAATTGAGTTTACGATTAATTAATTATGCATATATTTATAGTTTGCAAATTTTGTGGTTTTTTATTTGTAAATTTTATTTTTTAAATAACCCCAGAGGAAAAAATCTAGAGGACTCAAATCAGGCGACCTGGCAGGCCATTCAATGGGTCCTCGATGTCTATCCAACGACTTGGAAAGGCGTTATTCAGAAACAGGCGAACATCAACTCTATAATGAGGTGGAGCGCCGTCTTGCTGAAACCAAACATTGCGGTTTGGCATTCCTTGTCGATCTTCATCCGAAAATCAATGTGCAATGTCAGGCACAATGTGATCACGCAGTAGGTTTAGATATCTATCTGCTATCAAATTTCCATCTAAAGTATGGACCTATTATGTGGTGCCCAATAAGACCAGCCCAGACATTAAATTTTTGTGGATGCTGTTTATAGTGTTCCATCGTCCAATGAAGGATTTTCACTAGACCAGTAACGAGAGTTGTGTCTGTTTACAAACCAATTTAGACAAAAAGGGGCTTCATCCGAAAATAAAATGTGATTTAGAAAATTTGGATTATTATTGATCATTTCTATTATTGTTGCACAAAACTGCATTCTTCTGTCAAGGTCATCTTCGTTTAGCTCAGGGAGAAGATGTATCTTGTAGTTCTTGTGCTTGTTCTTTTTTAACATTCGAACAACTGACAATTGACTAATTTCATTATCCAAAGCAAGTTGCATGCTTGTCATAATTGGATTATCCGTAACATTAAGTAATACATCTAGAGCTTGATCTTGATTTATGGCTGATTTTGGTCGTCCAGATATTGGCATATCTTTTACATTTAGAGTTTCTCTAAATTTTCTAACCAATTTAGACACTGGATTGTACAATACGATTTCTTTCGGGATGAACGTTATTAAATAAATGACAAACATCTTGGTGTGAACGTTGTCGATCTCCATAACCAACCATTATTAAGATTTCAATTCTTTCAGTTTCACTGAGTTTCACCATGTTTACAAATTAAAATGAAACTATTCCTATTATATCAACTTATTGAAAGGTACTTCACAATGACATGAAAAATGACATTAAAGAAAACAACAGCCACTATCATTTTTTTGAGAGAATCTGATTTTATCAGAATAATTGAAACATACATGAGTAGATAAACCCCACCAGTTTTGTATAATACAAAGGTATTTTTAATAATATAAAATATTATTAAAAATCTGGTGTGAAGAACACAAATACAGGTTCACATTAAGTTTTATAGACTTCAAAATATTGTGAACTTTTTACTTACGCTTGTTCTGGCTTCTTTTGTATAGTTCGGTATAATATATAATATTTGACTTTTCTAAATTCGTTATTTTAAAATATGAAGAAATCTAGTATGAAATTAATTTTACATCACCATAAATGTGATCATAAATATACTAGGTCAATTAAAATTATTTTAACATTAAATTGTTTAAACAAAATTACTTCAACGTAAAGCTTATATTTACAATTAACAAATCTGCACAAGTTTGGGGTTTGCAATTTATGCCATAAGTAGTATCCATACTGTATATTAATTACATAATCAGCAAATATTTTATTTACTATTTATTCATCTATTAAAACCTAGAAGATTTACGACGATTATTATTATTATAAAAATATACCCTTTTCGAACATTCCTCTCAACAATTTAATTCGTACATATATTTTTTTTAATTCCTAATTAAGATATTCCGTTACGATATGTGTCCCTTCGTTAGTATCAAGGTCTCCCATCTAACTACATTTTCATCCTAAATCTCTCCGCTTCGTTACCGAATCAGATTAGGAATATAATCACGTTAGCTTTACCGCAAAAAAATCACTCAACATAAGGCCGCAATTGAATCGCGATAAACTAGCATGCATTTTGAGTGTGTCCCAATTTAGTTTGTAGTTTAGTTCGCTTGATTTTAGCGATTGACATATGCAGAGTCAAGAAATTCTGGGTATTACTTTATATAGTAGGAATTTGTAAGATAAAATGCAGAAAAGTGCGTGTTTTTGAATATCCAAAAACATATTACCAAAAATATGACACGTCAAGTATGTAATGCTCAGATGCTTAAATGATAGGTAAATTTACAAATTTTCGTATTACGGATGAAATACCAGCTATGAAACCTAGTCTACCTAGCTATGAAAACAATATGCTATCGTGACAATTTTCTTTCGTCAAGTTCCTGTTACATTCTGTAGTGTCATTCATATGTTTGGTTCGAATCGCTTAACATTTACATTCGTTTAAAGAAGAGAAAATGAGTGATTTGAAACTTCAACACAGAAGCGTTATGAAATTTTTATCAAAAAAAAGCAGTATCCCATTAGAGCTCATTAGAGAATGGTGGCAGCATTTGGAGAAAATAGCTGGAGTTATTTTCAAGTCAAATTTTGGTGGTCAAATAGGGCAGAGAATCCATTCACGGTGACCCAAAGTGTGGAAGATCTCTGGAAGCATGAACTGAAGAAATCGTCAACAATGTTGAAGATTTGGTGTTGACTGACCGCAGATGACCGCATTGCTAGAGAAATAGGAATATTAGAAACGAGTGTTTTTAGAATTCTACAGGAAGATTTGGGAATGAGAGAAGTGTCGGCCCTGAAGATTGCCAGATTGCTCAGTTCCGAACATAAATTGTGTAGACGACACACGGATCTTGACCCTCCAAACGCTAAGTGGTGATTCAAGGTGTTTGGTTTTACTCTTGTATACGTACATTTTATGTGGATATTCTTGATTCTACAGATATGTTGTGTGTTATTAACCGCTCGTTTTTGTGGGAGACTCAGTCCTCACGCAATATAACGTTTATCTTCACACTGTATATGCTTCATTTATTCCTTATTCTCTGAGTTTTCAACGTTAATTTAATTATGTCTTAGTTCTGTAACTCTTAGCGGGAGACCAGTCCTTACATAGTCATACAGATACCGGACATAAATATTTTATCGAAATGTCGAATTTACTGTTAATTAATTTAAACTAATTTTCCATATATGCGTCAAAATCTATAAATCTGAGTTTTATAGACTTCAAATTATTGTGAAGTCCTTTACTTACGCTAATCTTTGTTTGTCGTACATATTCTCAAATTCTTCCTGATACATGATAAATATATCTGATTTGTTTACTAAATAAAAAAAACGCTAAGTGATGATTCAAGATGTTTGGTTTGACTCTTGTGTACATAAGCTTTTATGTAGATATTCTTGATTCTACGGATATGTTTATTATAGATGTTGCGTGTTATTGAGCGCTCGTTTTTGTGGGTGACTCAGATTCTACGAAATATTATGTTTATCTCCACACTGTATATTGTATCATTTATTCGTTATTCTCTGAGTTTTGATCGTTAATTTAATTATGTCTTAGCTATGTAATTCTTATCGGGAGACTAGTTCCTACATTGTCATACAGATGTCATACCGGACATAAATAGTTTATCGCAATGTCGAATTTACTGTTAATTAATTCAAGCTAATTATCCATATATGCGTCGAAAGCTTTAAATCTGAGTTTTATAGACTTCAAATTATTGTGAAGTCCTTTACTTACGCTAACCTTTGTCGTACATATTCTCAAATTCTTCCTAATACATGTTAAATATATCTGATTTGTTTATTAAATAAAAATAAAGAATAGTATAATCATATTCTATACTAATCAAAGTTAAAAATATTCCAACATTATAACTGTATACGAAATAAAATGTATCAACTGAAAATTAATTATTTTTTACATCTAGCTAAGGCCGGAGCTCACGTTCGAATCCCCTTTGTGTCGATTTCACACCTTATATAGATTCTGGGTACTGTACATTTCTTCAGGCACGCTAAGTTCCGCATTCGCAGTCTATACTTATTCCTGGTTTTCTTTCGTTTATGAATCTTTCTTACGTTTCAACCCTCGTATAACCTTTGTATTGTTCATTGTCGCTTATTCTTTTTCACTCCTTTTCTCTATATTTTTTCTTCCTTTATAGTAATTAATTTCACAGGCCGGCATTTTTCAAAACATTGAAAGTTGATTTAAAAATTTAACTGTTTTCTAGTAATTGGGTAGCGCTGATTTCAAATCTGCTTTTATTTTTTTTGTATCACGTAAGGTTATTTTTCAAACCAGTAAAATCAAAAAAATATAGAAAAAACACGATTTACTTCATTTATAAGCTAGTTTTATATTATATTTGAGGGTCAATAAGACTTTCGCGAATTACATTTTTGGTTAGAGGTGTTAAAGTCACCCTTTGTGGCCAGTCTCTTTTTATCCAATGCTGTTCTCGATTTCTGCTATCCCACTCGCACAGGAAACATGGAAATTTAGTATATCCAGACTGCTGACCCAAGAGAAGGCCTAAAATTTTTAAATCTCCACACACTTCCCAGTTGTGATTTTCATATTGTATTCTTAAAAGTAATTACTGTAAATTCTCATAGTTTTTGAAGAGTCGATGAAAGGTCTCCAGTTAGAAGGTGTGTACTCAGGAGCTCCGAGGAAAGTAAGTAGATCAGCAATTGCTTGGCAGTACACGAGTGGTCCGTTTTGTGCAAAATATTTTACAAATCCAGCCTCACGATTTCTATACCAAGAGAAGGTAGTTTCTGGGGCAAGCAAATTTTTTTGTTTCAACCTAGATCCCAGTACTTCAGAAAGATCTTTTGAAAGTCCCAAATCTCTTACTAAATCATTCAGTTCGGCTTGTGAAAATAGCTGAAGTTGATGGTTCAAAATCACTATCCATTTGTACGTAGCCGGAAGTTGAAGAGGTTTCAATATCTTCTTGTAGTACTTTGGGGGGTATAGGTATAGGTACATGATCACTGTGAGGAACTGGTCTGATAGCTGATTTAATATTGTTTGGGAACAAAATATGTCCCAAAGTTTTTCTATTATGCCCCTTAATATCACAAAGAAAAAAGTAGCAATCTTCACGATGATTTTGCGGTTCTCTCCAAACCATCGGTATTCCAAAAGGAAATCTTTTTCTATTCCCTTTGGTCCAATGTCTTAAACCTTCTTCACATACCTTACAAACAACGTGCGGTGCCCAATATTTATCTTGATCTCCTAATTTGATTTTGAAATAAGCATAATATGCATTTTTCACAAATTCACCAATTGGTCTCTTAAACTTTTTCAAGACGAAATATCCACAAATATAACAGAAATCATCTGGTTTGTTTTTGCAACACCGGCTAGACATATTTTTAAGCAATGTTTATTTATCAAATACCACGCACAACACTAAAGACAAATTAATTTTACTTGTTTACTGATCGACACTCAGAGCTATAATGAAGTAAATGACATTAAAATATACATTTTGTTTGGAGTGATAAACTTGAAATCCTTCTTCGCAGTACTAATAATGTGAAAGCATAATAAATAGGATTTAGCAGGTAAAAATTCCCGGAAATCTTGTCCAAAATTAATACATGTAATAAAAGATTTACATCAGGTAATGAGAGCCTATTTAACAAATTTCTTTAAAACCAGAACAGAAAATCATTTTTGGGTTAATACCTAGAATTTGAAGTAGTACATTCATTTTAAAATGTATTAAAACGCCTATTATAGGATTTTTTTTATATTTTTTTCTTTTTCTTTTTTGCAAAAAAAATCTGTGTGTGGTAGAGACCAACTGTATTTTAATTAGTTATTGCTATATAAAAACTGAGCTTAACAAACAAAAATCACGTCATCACAAATTTTATGCAGGCCTGTGATATTTGCGAAATTAAATTCTTTAGTTTACAAATTGACCAATTATGTTTAAGCGAAAATTGAACTTTGGCCTTCTTGTTGCCGTCGTTCTACATTCTAAATCCAAAATCTTGTCTTGCGATTGGTTATTTATCGGTTTCTATTCCCATGTCGCCAGTTGTATATGTATTTTCTGATATCGGATCTTTGTACCTAACCTCACATTTTGTACACGTCTTGATATTTGATTTATTTACAACTCATTCTATTTTCTTCCACGGGTCCTGGACTCTGTTTGATGTTATTGTAATATAATGGATCGGTTTTATAACCTGTAGGAACTATTTTATCCGGCTTTTTCTTTGTTAAACGTATCGTCTTCTATACAGTTGTATATACAGATGTAAGCTATCCTTTGTTATTAGAATGCATTTCAAACATATCGTTTGCACTTACTACAGGTATTTACTCGTTTGAGTCTGTTCTGTGAATGATATTAATACTTTTTATCTATTATCAGGATAAAATAATACAAATTTTAATGAATTTCACTTTTTAATTGACACTGCAACGATCGTTTCGCTCCAACCTGAGCTTCATCAGACATATAACTAACTTATTTACAAATTTTTTAACACAAGTATACGGTAACAAACACATGTTTTATTTTAAATATTTGAAGGAATGGGTACTTTTTATTACTAAAATGTCTATTCACAAACTTTCACTTCGGTTTATACAATGCTGTTCTTAAGTAATAAAAACTAGGGGTTTACATTATATTACAGGGAGGTAAAGAAATTCTATGGAAAAATACAATATGTGACTGTCTGAGTATCAAATAAATAAATTAAGTAAGGGTGAATTATTTGTTTCTAATTGATCATTTAATATCTTGTCGGTTTTCTTTAATTTATTTATTTCAAGTGACTAATAAACTAAGTTTTTTGCCCTTATTTTCTACGTGTAATATTTTAAATTCTTTGTTAAATTGTTCGTTGAATTAATATGAGACGCATATGAAGAGTCACTTTTATTATTTCTAAATGAAGAAAAATGTTCTTTGATGCGTATTTCAAACGATCTACCTGTCTGTCCGATATACGTCATAGGGCAACTACCGCAGGTTAACTCATAGACTCCTGACTTTTTATTGTTGTTTGTTAAATCTTTATTGTTTTTTATAAATTTGGATAAATTGTTGTTAGTTCTATACGCTGTATTAATGTCAAACTTTCTTAAATATTTACAAATTTTTGTGCTTGAAGAGCCTATAAACGTGATCATTTTAAATTTTTGGCTGTTATTATTTAATATTGGGTAAATTTGTGATATGGCTTTTGTAAGGAGTTTTTTATTTAAAATGTTATCTATCATATTACTTTTATATCCATTGTTGATAGTTATTTGTTTAATTAAATTTAACTCTTTCTCAAAATTTGTTTGGTTCAACGGAGTATTGATTAATCTATGTATAAGACTGTGATAAGCCGCTAATTTGTGTTGTATCGGATGGCAAGAAGTGTTATGAATAGTTATCTCTGTAGTTGACGGTTTGTGGTAAATTGCAAAGTTACATTTGTTGTTAATTCTAGTAATCGTTAAATCGAGAAAGTTAATACTATTATTTGTTTCCTGTTCCATTGTAAACTTAATATTGTGATGCAATGTATTAATATAATCAAATAATAAATTTCTCTTTGTTCCTATGTAACCTAGTAATATATCATCTACGTATCTGTACCAAAATAATACATTTTGAAGAAGAGGATTTTTTGAAATAGAATTTTCAAGATGATCCATAAAAATCTCAGCTAATAACGGACTTAGGGGATTACCCATGATTAAACCTTCTTTGCAAGTGTATATGTTTTCATTAAATTGAAAGTAATTTTATTTTATGCATATGTTTAGTAAATCAACTGTTAAAAAATTTGTAATTAAGTTAGTTATATGTCTGATGAAGCTCAGGTTGGAGCGAAACGATCGTTGCAGTGTCAATTAAAAAGTGAAATTCATTAAAATTTGTATTATTTTATCCTGATAATAGTTATAATGGAATTTCATCAAGTAAAGGCTGAAACAATTATATATTTAATACTTTTTTGTAAATTGTTGGTTTTTATGCAGATTATTTGTCTTATAAATAAACCATACATCGTTAATGTTATGCAATAAAACACTGGATTTTACATAACATACCAGCAAGTTACGTGGTAAATACTAGATTTAATATGCTAAAATGATTTTAAATATTCCTTTCATGTGTTTTCATATACTAGATTATAACTATAAAATCGTAATCTAAAATTTATTTGACATTATGCATCGAATTTGATATTGCACCACATATTATACAGGTGAACTCAAAGCACAACCCATTTTAACTATGTTTTGTTCTCATTTATTCTCTATTTATTTTTATATTGTATTGAAATAGCACAGCAATTTTTATTGAAGTTCTTTAGTTTGTCCTAGAAGTGGTTTTCCGTTGGACAGTACAGGTATTATTATTATTATTATTATTAAATATACGTAATGGCCAACTTCTTCAAAGTTTAAGACTTCCTAGTTTCCCAATTAGGCACTATGGCTTTTCTGTTGTATTTTCCTTTAATTTTCATGCACCTGCTACTTCTCTACTCGTCAGGGGCTTTACTTCTCTTGTATCTTGTAGCATTTCATACTATTTCAATAATAGTGTATTCATACCTCTGTAATATATACAATTACGTGTAACTTTTTATTTATATTACATCATAATATCCTATCTTAATACATCGCATACTGATATAAAATTACAGGAAAATCTCAGTCGAAAATATTCAGCTCGCTAGATTTAAGCAGCTTTCCGTGAAGCTTATATATTGACCATTTGGAGAATGGCTTTGTAGTGTATGGACTTCAATAGTATATATAAAATGAACGAGAATAATATTGAAAGATTTTGAAATGTCATACGCAAGAAAGAATATAAATGAACAACTTTTACATATACCGAGTATATTTAGCGGCTGCCATTATATCTTTCATTTCTTTGTCGCTTCTGGAATATGTTTTTTATCGACAGATAAATTAGACGTTCATCTACTTGTTAATGGGAAAAGTTTAGTGGAAGCGAAACGAAATAAAAAGGAGATGAAAAAAAACGATTCTCTGAGAAGCATTTAAAGCAAAATTATGTGCGATCCAAAAAGAAGAGGAAATTCGGAAAACTCTAACAAGGAAGGAAAAGAAACTTTAACTGAACACAGTTCTATCTAATTAATATTGTGTTCGTTCGATGGCTATAAAACATATAAATAAAATAAAAAACGCTGTTTTATAAGTTTTGTATCGAAAGCTACAAATTTTGCAAGAATTATTGCTCGGAAAACAAACAAGAACACAATATAAATGAAAAAGGTTGTACAAATTATGTTTTGCATCCATAGACACGGATTTTTAAAAACTGTCTTTGATTTAAATTGAACTAAAGCATTGATTTAATATAATCTTTGTTTATTTGAATTTGAGTTCTAATGTCTCTGTTTTGACTTGAGCCATATTTTTTATGTTTACTTCACTTTTATTTAAATTTAAATTATCAAAACTCGTTACGAAGTTTTCTAGTTCACTATTTATTTCGTTACATAGATGTTGCATACAGTGCGTCCATAAAGTATGGACACAAGCCCGTAGTAACGTTATTGTGCATTATTTGACAAAATGCAAAGATATATCATGTCGATTAATGTTTTTTATTAGCTATATTTAGATGCTACCATTTTGTTTTTTCCGTCGACCTTGAATAAGTTATGATGTCATTGATATTTTTTTTAAATGTCAACCCCATTCTTTCTAATGGATTTTGAAAGCTTTTACAATTCTTATTCGATGATGTAAAAATTTTGGTATGTTACATTAGAAAATTTTTGAGTAAATTGTGTTCTAATTCTAAGTTTTATTTTTGATATTTTCAGTATCAAATTTTTACCAAATGCTCAAAATGTTTTCCTTCATTTTGTTGACAAAATCCTAAGCGATGATAAATTCCATTTCGCACATTCTGTAATATTTCGGGAGTGATTAGTCTGGTTTCGTAGATGATGCGTTATCGTAAAACTTCCAAATTTTCCGGTTGTGTCGCATAGAGTTTTGATTTTAAGTAACCCCATAAGAAGAAGTCCAACGGGGTTAAATCTGGCGATCTAGCTGGCCAAATTGTCCCTCTTCTTCTAATCCATCTGTTAGGAAATGTATTATTGAGGTATTGCCTTGCTGGTAGCGTATAGTGCGGAGGAGCACCATCCTGTTGATATCAAATTCTACGATATGAAAAATGTGGATCCTCATTATTTGGAAAAAGAACCGCTAAAACGGGTATCAATTGATTCCTCAAAAAATTCAAGTATATTTCCCCAGTCAAGTTTACATAAAAGAAAAACGATCCCACAATGTGATCGCCGATAATCCCTGCCCATACATTTAGTTTTTTCGGGTATTGGGTATGTGTCTCTTGGATCCAATGAAAATTATCAGTCGACTAAAATCGGCAATTTTGTCTTTTCATAGTGCCATTCAATGTGAAAGTAGCTTCGTCAGAAAACAAAATGTTGAAGAGAAATAGAGGGCCATTATCACAAATTTGCATCAACCGTTCACAATATTCCAAACGCCAATCAAAATCATCCTCAGACAACTATTGAACTAAATTTATTTTATAGGGATGATACATTTGATATATGCAAAAGTTTCCTGACTCTACCCCTTGTTACGTCAAATTCTCGACTAAGTTGCCGTGTGCTTGTGTGAAGACGTTCTTGAACTGTTAACAAAATGTCAACTTGAGTGTCTAAGGCCGTTGATGGACGTCCACTTTTTGGTTTATCTCGAACGAACCCTTCGTCAAAAAATTTTTTTGTGGATTTTACTTAAAAACCGATAGGGTCCAGTGCAGGATGCGTTTCATTAAACAACACCGCTACTTCCCTAACATTTCGACGTCTATCTCCAAACCCAATCATCATGAGCAGCTCAATGCGTTCCCGTTCAGATAAATGCATCTCAGAGAATGAATAATTAAAATACTTTACACCAACAATTTGGATTAAATAAAAATGTTGTGATTCGGATTATTTACAATCTGTCAATAAAATTGCCTTGTCACTTTTGGAATGACAGAAAGTTGAAAAATTACTACTAGAAAATTTTCTAATGTAACATACCAAAATTTTTACATAATCGAATAAAGAATTGTGAAAGCTTTCTAAATCCACAAAAAAAAGGGGTTGACATTTAAAATAATTATGAATATAGCTAATAAAAAACATTAGTCGACATATCCTTGCATTTTGTCAAATAATGCCCAATAACGTTATTACGGGCTTGTGTCCATACTTTATGGACGCACTGTATATGTTTCGTTGCCGAATAATTATACATATATAATATGTATGATTATATGTATAAAGACTTGTATATCAGCATGTCGCTCTGGCTGATTTCCCTACTTGTATAGTTAAGACAAACGTAATGGGTTCGAAGAAGTGCAGGTTTTCTAAATGAAGTCCCTGTCCTCGAGTTACACCAGGGATTCTTTGTTTACCAAAATCAGTGATGATCCAAACGGAAGTTGGATCACCTTTTGCACTTATATTAAGGTTTTGATTTGCCCGAGAAATTGAAATTTACCCAAATATTCGCTTTACTTGGTGACGAATATCCTACTGACTGCGCCAAATGTGTTTTGCATCCTCTGTCACCGCTTTCTAAAACCTGACATTTATTTAAATTGAATTAAAACATTGATTCGTTTGAATTTCTAGGTTACTACGAATTTACATATTATTAATTATAAAATGTTAATAATAAGTTATATCTACGGACCGAAGTGTTAATAATAATACGTATGAAATGTGAATTATACATGTTAAATTCATAATGATGCTTATTCTAATATTATAAACTATTTAATATAATGCTAACCTTAATTCTACCTCGCTAAAGTAGCGTGACGCTTAGTATGCAATTTATACTTTCATTTACTATATAGAGGGACGGGTCTATAACTTACACGTTAGTAGTATAAATAACACACGAATTAACTAAATAAATGATAATTCGACATAATTGAATAACTAAAGAAAGGGAATGTTAACCTTTTCAAAATTTTATTAATTAACAAATTAATTCATTGATTCCTTCAATATTTTCATCTCACCTACTAGACTATAATTTCGCTTTAAATATGAACACCTCTTCGATGCTGTCAACCATTTCAATCGCGAAAGTTTTAAAAACTCTTTGCTTTTTATTGTCTCTGAACCAAACACTTTAGATTGTTAACTCTAGATAATTATTACATTTTGAATTAATACAATAGCGCTTCCGAATGATGTTGTTCTGAAAAGCACCGTTGTTTCGACGATTTAGCGAGATGGCTCGCATCCTCTGAAGTCAAACTTCAACTTTTACTAGCGCCTCAACTCCATTGGGTACCGAGTGGGAACTCGTTGAAGCGACTCTTCTAGTATTTACATGCGGTAGAGGTGTACGCGTATTTCACTTTTTTTTGTGGTAATTTATTTTATTTTTATGTTCTTTCCTTACTCTTGTCCTCATTTCTGCTTTTTGTTAATTTTTGTTATTCGCTTTACCCTTTCGTTCCATTGTTTCCTTTTGCTTCATCACCTGTGGCATATACCCCTGCATTTATTTTCATTGTAAAAATATAATAAACTAGGTGACTTAAATATTGGTACTGGCCATTGCACTATATAACGAGCGATCAACATTTTACTTGACGTTTGTAATGTAAATGCAGTTCAAGTAACGACATAAGCACAAATCACACAATATATATGTATATATATATAGTAAACCTAATCAGTAGGCGATTAAAGGTCTGTATATTACTTCAAAATATATGTATTTAAAAAACTCTACATGTTTCGGCTGTATACGCCTTTTTCAAGAGAATACAAAATAAAGGCGTATACAGCCGAAACATGTAGAGTTTTTTAAATACATATATTTTGAAGTAATATACAGACCTTTAATCGCCTACTGATTAGGTTTACCATATCATACCAAGGTCACGAAGTTATTATATATATATATATATATATATATATATATATATATATATGAAAAATGTGTGAAGTCATATCCATTCGGAATGTGCAGATACCGGTATTTCATTGTTTTTACAAATAATCAGTACACATTATCTGGAAATAGATATGACTTTCATTTCTATACTGCGTGTATATATACGAATTATGAAAAACGCATTGTCAATGAGAATTTATAACTATTAAATTCCCACATTACACGTAATTGCCACTATAATTTGTTGTATTAATTTCTACAAATGACAAAATAATATAAGTAATAGTATAGCATTCAAGTTCTTTTGAAGTGCCATATAGTGGTTAATGCAATTATTTGCGATAAGTTAAGAAACTATCCTGAAATGGAGGAGGTAATAGTTTTATAACAATGACATTAGAAGTGTTATAGCCAGAAGGAATAATTTGTTCAACTTCATTTTTTGGCATCTATATTTAGAGCATACTATGATGAGAATGTCAACTTTTTGTCTTTTATAATTTTTTGCCCCCCAAAAAAATTATCTCTTAGCTTTTTGTGAAGAAACCAGTTTATGAGAGCTGACTAGTACAGAAATGTTTAGTTATTGCGCGTCCGTCTACGAGTATTAAGCGTAACAAAATTCCTAGAGTTCGAAGACGTCAAAATTATCACCGTGTTAGTGTCTTTGACAGGAATAGAATTGTTGCCTACCGAGATGTTGGTTTGTCCTATCGCGAAATTGGCCACCGAGTTAATTGTACTACAATGACGATAATGCGTATGTGTCGTGTGTGGGTAGAAGAGGGTAGAGGAATACGAAGAAGACCAACTGGGCAACTGAGGCGTACCATAGAGCGTCAAGATAGGCGCTTCAGACAACTAGCTCTGCGAGACCGGTTTTTTACTACGTCCAAACCGCTGACCAATGGTTTGGAGAAGACGATAGACCTGTTACTATGCGTACACTATATAGCCGCATTCGAGCTTTTGGACTTCTTTCATACCGTCCATGATTAGTGCATCCTTTGACTGCGGACCACTGTCGTCAACGCTTGAACTGGTGCAGAGATCGGCAGCATCGGGAGGCAGAATGGCATGTCTTCTTCAGCGACAAATGGCGATTGTGTCTAGGTATGCATGATGGCCGTAGAAGGGTATGCCGCCGGCATACCTGGCTAGCAGCGTGATATTGGGTTTGCTGTTGAGAGGCATGTACACAGGACTGTTGGAGTAATAGTCTGGAGGGCTATTGCCTATGGTAGCCGATCACCACTTCTCTTTATTCGACAGCTGCGCGTTATGTTGATGATGTCCTACAAATCACTATACTACCTTATCTAAATGGCCGTCCTTTTTCAGCAAGACAACGCACGTCCCCATATTACTCGTCGAACTATGGACTTTCTCCAAGAAGCAAACGTTAACGCTTTGCCGTGGCCACCTCGTTCACCGGATTTAAACCCCATTAAACATGTATGGGATATCATGGGGGAGGAGACTGTCCACTTTGCACCATCCTCCACAGACTCTGGCACAGTTAATCCACGAAACTCAAGTTGCTTAGAACGAGGTACCACAAGCAGATATCGACTAGCGATGTCGAGCCCTAGACGTGTACAGGAGTGTACTCAGCTACGCAGGGATTGCCAAACGCATTATTTTTTTCGTATTATATGTTAATAAAATTTCTTGCAAATGTTATCGTTTCATTTTTGATGTAAAACTATAACATTGCCAAAAAATCAAGTTGAACAAATTATCTTCTGGGTGTAACACTTCTAATGTGACTGAGTATATATGTGTGCTTGAAATTCCTGAACATATTACTTCAAAGATATTGAAACACAATTACGTCGCAGATGATACTAGACAAACATTCCTGGAATTATATTGTCACACCGCGTATCTCCTAAAATTATAATATGTATACAAGGAAAGAAACCTTATTGCTAAAGCATACGCAATGCGCAAACATCCCTTTTCTCACCCAGATTCTTCTTAAAAGCGACCCGTTGTTGGTAACACAAAAGAAAATTGCCGTGAAACATAATGAGGTATAGCAAGGGTGAAAAGAAAAAGGCGAACAAAAAATTCGAACGCTTAACAAAAGGAGCAGATAGACGTGCACTTGATATGCATTGAAAATAAACTCTGGCGAAATTAACATAATGTAGTCAAATATTGTAAAACATGGAACTTTGAATGTATAAGCTGGAGTTTTCCAGTTCGATGCAAATCACAGTCTCATTACGTTTCAAGTCGGATTCAATTTCTTCCTGCTGGAAGCTTACCCCCTTTATAAAGAAAATAATATTCTACAATATTTCGACATGTAAAATTCATATTTTTATGTTGAAATTGTGAAGCTTTTCTACATATGAACCTCTTTCAGTTGCTGATATTTGAGAGAAGCGTACTGAGTACCTCAAAAAATATTTGCGATCCGGAGTTTCGTCGTATTTTGTAAATTTCGTGCGGCATGGAAAGTTATTTTACCGAGATGGGGACGTAAATTAAATTTACTGCCATGATGGCTACTTCAAAAGATGTAAAACTAGGTAGAATTGGGTCTATTAAAGGTACATTATGTCAGATAAATATCGTATACTCGTATTTATACAGTCTGTTCGTTCAAAGTCAAACATAGGAATATTTATCTTGCTCACGTTACCTAGCACCACCAGCAAAATAGCTGATTTATCAATGAAACAATTTAAATTTGAACGCAGTACGTCAAGTTTGACATTTCATTCTTTCAATTTTTGCGTTTTACTATTTGTTTATTTGTAAAGGTACCAATTTGAACTTTATTCACGGAAGAATGAGTAATTATACAAATGAAGAAAGAGTTTTTATGGTGAAAACATATTGCGTCTGTAGTTTGCGACCAGTTCGCGATCTATTTGCCGTTAATTTTGACATTAGACCTATACCATCTGTAAGCACTATTAAAAACTAACAAATCGGAGACTGTGGCTTATAAGTGAATAAAATAAAATTAAAAAGCCCTTACCACAATAGAATTTAATGATTCTAAATACGTATTTCTACAACCATGGAGGAAGGATTGTTCTGAACGTCTTCTAGTTTAACACTGAGCGTGTATTTTTAAATAAAAATCCATAGCAATATGTATATATATATATATATATATACATATATATATATATATATATATATATATATATATGAAATGATGGTTTCTCGGGTTCTTGGCCGCGTGTGAGATGTGTCCTTAGAAGGATTGTTGTCTCGACGTTTCGACGGGATCGCACTCGTCATTTTCTAGAGTTGTTCTTTCACTTGACGCTGAAGAGTAACTGCCGATCGTGTCCTCGGGTGTCTGCTATTATGTTGCACTATGGGAGGTGGGGGTTGCGCTGCTGCCGTCGTGCGTACACGGCTTCGCGTGATTGGTCCGGGTGTCTGTGATTCCTGTGTGGGGGCGTGTACCTGTCTCGATGTGTTGTGTTTCGCATGAGTCTTGATTTGCATGCCGGCTAGGAGTGGCTTCCAGGTGTACGCTAAACGTTGGCCGTCGTCGCGTTTGTTTAGACTTTTGGGTCTCTTTTCTATTTCAATCGCTTCTCTAGTAATTCTAGTAGATAGACTTTCGCTCTTCGCTAGGATCTTCGTATTCTCGAAGTCAATAGTGTGCCCCGTTAGGAGGCGGTGTTGTGCTAGAGATGATGTTGTTTGTTTCTTGAAGACTGCGTTTATGTGTTCCTCTTTTCTCACGCTTATTCGCCTGTTCGTCTGGCCTACATAGGATTGTTCGCATTCTGAGCACGGCACTTCGTAAACGCCTTGGTCTTCAAGTGGAATTTTATCTTTAGCGTTGAATATTTTATCGGCTATTTTTCCCTGTGCTGTAAAGATGGTGTCTATGTTATGTTTTCTTAGTATTCTACCGATTTTGTCTGTGGTACCCTTTATATATGGTAGAAAGGCCTTTGATGTAAATTCCTCTTTTTCCCGTTTTTCTGCTCTATTGTGTCTGGCTTTGTCTATTGTTCTTTGTGAATACCCGTTATCAAGAAGAGCGTTTCTAATATTTCTTCTTTCTTCGTTTTTATGTTCATCGTCTGTTAGTCGTTCGGATCGTAGAACTAGGGTTTTCACTACTGAGTTCAATTGTGCCGGATGATGATGCGATTGTGCTTTTAAGTACCTATTTGTGTGTGTAGGTTTCCGGTAAACGGTGTGTCCCAATGTTCCATTTTCTTTTTTGATCACTAACACATCTAGAAAAGGTAGCTTCCCTTGTTCTTCTACCTCCATTGTAAACTTAATTTTCGGATGTTCGCAGTTTAGTTGGTGTAAAAAGTCTTGTAGTTTTTCCTTGCCATGTGTCCATATTACAAATGTATCGTCGACGTAGCGCAGCCACATTTTCGGTTTGTTCTTACAGGTGTTTAGAAAGTTTGTTTCAAAGTTCTCCATGAATAAGTTCGCTATAATCGGTGATAGCGGGGAACCCATCGGTGCGCCTTCGACTTGTCTATATTTCTGGTTGTTGTATGTGAAATATGTGTTTATAAGGCAGTGTTCTATCAGGTTAATTTTAGCCTTTTGTACTTGATACTGGTTTTCTAATATGGATATGGTCTCTGCGATTGGCACCTGCGTAAATAGAGATGTCACATCGAAGCTGACTAGCAGGTCCGTTGGTTGAACATGAACGTTTTTTATCAGTTCAATGAAATGATCTGCATTCTTTACGTAGGACGCCATTTGTTCTGCGTGTACCTGAAGTTCTTGTGCCAGGTAACGTGCTAGAGCTTGTGTTGGTGATCCAATAGAACTAACAATCGGACGAAGTGGTACATCGGGTTTATGTATTTTTGGGAGTCCGTAGAGTTTTGGACATCGGGACGATTTTTCCCGGGGGATGGTCTGCTTCTTTATTTCTTCGCTCAGCGGTGTTGCGTTTATTTTTGTTTTGGTTACTTTTTCTAAGTACGTTGTAGGGTCCGTGTTGATTATTTTATATGACGGGTCGTCTAGCAGTGATCTTATTTTGTTGTCGTAGTCGGTTTTGTCTAATACTACGGTGGCGTTTCCCTTGTCGGCAGGTAGAACTATGATGTTAGTGTCCTTTTGAATATCTTTCAAGGCTAGATGTTCATCTCTTGTGATATTTCTCTTTGGTGGTTTTGCCTTTCTGATGATGGTGGACACTTCCTGTCGTATTATTTCTGCGTTGTTCTGTTCGACTTTCTGTAGAGCTGATTCTACCCCGCATATGATATCTTCTACCGGAATGCGAGTTGGTGTTATCGCAAAGTTAAAACCCTTCTTTAGAACGCTGATGGCCGCTTCGCTTAGTGTTTTTTGTGATAAGTTGTGTACTGTTTTTGTAGTTTTGTTGGTAATTGCACTTATAGTCGGTTGCTGTTTCACTCGTAAATGTTCGAATTTCCGTTTCTGTGTGTTTGTTCGGATGTCGGAATCTGTTTCTGCCCTGAATGTACATAAGGTGTCTATTTTCTCCCATAGCAGCGGGTGTAGTTGTTTAGTTAGCAGTAAGTACAATGGAGGTAGAAGAACAAGGGAAGCTACCTTTTCTAGATGTGTTAGTGATCAAAAAAGAAAATGGAACATTGGGACACACCGTTTACCGGAAACCTACACACACAAATAGGTACTTAAAAGCACAATCGCATCATCATCCGGCACAATTGAACTCAGTAGTGAAAACCCTAGTTCTACGATCCGAACGACTAACAGACGATGAACATAAAAACGAAGAAAGAAGAAATATTAGAAACGCTCTTCTTGATAACGGGTATTCACAAAGAACAATAGACAAAGCCAGACACAATAGAGCAGAAAAACGGGAAAAAGAGGAATTTACATCAAAGGCCTTTCTACCATATATAAAGGGTACCACAGACAAAATCGGTAGAATACTAAGAAAACATAACATAGACACCATCTTTACAGCACAGGGAAAAATAGCCGATAAAATATTCAACGCTAAAGATAAAATTCCACTTGAAGACCAAGGCGTTTACGAAGTGCCGTGCTCAGAATGCGAACAATCCTATGTAGGCCAGACGAACAGGCGAATAAGCGTGAGAAAAGAGGAACACATAAACGCAGTCTTCAAGAAACAAACAACATCATCTCTAGCACAACACCGCCTCCTAACGGGGCACACTATTGACTTCGAGAATACGAAGATCCTAGCGAAGAGCGAAAGTCTATCTACTAGAATTACTAGAGAAGCGATTGAAATAGAAAAGAGACCCAAAAGTCTAAACAAACGCGACGACGGCCAACGTTTAGCGTACACCTGGAAGCCACTCCTAGCCGGCATGCAAATCAAGACTCATGCGAAACACAACACATCGAGACAGGTACACGCCCCCACACAGGAATCACAGACACCCGGACCAATCACGCGAAGCCGTGTACGCACGACGGCAGCAGCGCAACCCCCACCTCCCATAGTGCAACATAATAGCAGACACCCGAGGACACGATCGGCAGTTACTCTTCAGCGTCAAGTGAAAGAACAACTCTAGAAAATGACGAGTGCGATCCCGTCGAAACGTCGAGACAACAATCCTTCTAAGGACACATCTCACACGCGGCCAAGAACCCGAGAAACCATCATTTCATCATACAACCGCGAGAACATCAAAATTATCATATATATATATATATATACAGTGTGTATAAGCCAAATGGAATAAATTCATTATTTCGGTTACTGTACATATTTATAAAAAATCCCGAAACATGTCATATTTAATTTATAAATTAACATCCTTCAACGTGAAAATGCGATCCCTACCTTCAACCCCCTTCGAATGACAGGTACAACCCCCATTTTTTTAAATGGGAAGTATAGGCTTGTGATATATCGTTGTAAAGGTCTCTTTATTCTCTATTCAAAAATGTTATAATTTTCATGTTTGTTGCAACAATTAAGATAGAATAAAATAAAATCATGTTATCGAAATTCGCTACAATATACTCAAAAAATAAAATTTAATGCAAAATGTAAAGAAAAATTTAAAACGCCAGAAAAAAATATGAATGTCAATGAAGTAGATGCTCATTTGCGTTTATAAAGATTTAATACATACATCAAAGGCATCATTGCATTACTTACTTCCCGTTTAGGTCTTCATAATAAGAAAGTGAGTAAAAACCATACCAATGTGCTTTTTAGATGGTATCCATTAAAAATACTTTAAAAAGTTTCCGTGGCAACATTAGTTTGTTTAAAACGCCTTAGTAAATTGTTTTGTATTTAAAAGTTGTCATTTAAATTGACAGTTTGATAATTTTAGTTTGAATTTCGTAAAATACAATTCTGGGAAATGGTTAGATTAACGGAAATGCATAAAATAACAGTCATACAAATGATTGGTTACGGAGATAGAACCCGAACACAACAAGAAGTAACCCGCCTATTTCATGAGAAATTTCCTGATTTACCGCCTATAGCTCAACGAACAATAAGTAAGATAGAGAAGCAGTTTCGAGAGTTTGGTCATGTAAGGCAGATAAAAAAACCAGCTGCCAATGCACTGAGTGATGAAATCAAAGTAAATGTGATGCTTGAGTTTATGGAAAACTCACAGTCATCGAGTAGACATGCATCCACTACATTAAATGTTAGCCATACATCGATAGTAAACATATTAAAAGAAAATAAAATGCATCCCTATAAAATGATATCTAATCAGGAGCTTATGGAAGACGATTTTGATAGAAGAACTTATTTTTGTGAGCGAATGATGGACATGCTGGATAACAATATTATCAATTTAGAAGACGTTATGTTTTCTGATGAGTGCACTTTTTCTCTTAGCGGTCATGCTAATCGGCAAAATTGCCGCTACTGGTCTACGGAAAATCCTCACTGGATGAGGGAAGAACACACACAATACCCAGTAAAAGTTAATGTTTGGGCAGGTATTGTTGGAAACCATATCATTGGTCCCTTTTTCATTGAGGGCTATTTGAATGGCGATCGTTATTTGGCACTACTTCAAAATGATGTCATTCCAACTTTGGCAAATTTATATCCTGATCCAGGAAACCCTCA
The DNA here is from genome assembly GCA_935421215.2 of Melolontha melolontha. Taxonomy (NCBI): domain Eukaryota; kingdom Metazoa; phylum Arthropoda; class Insecta; order Coleoptera; family Scarabaeidae; genus Melolontha; species Melolontha melolontha. The sequence continues at coordinate 13,917,545 of OW285242.1, read as the reverse complement.
AGTCCCAATGAATACGATATGGTTTCAGCAGGATGGAGCACCACCACATTACCAACGCAATGTCCGGCAGTACCTCGATGCAATATTTCCCAATCGGTGGATAGGAAGGCGAGGATCGATAGAATGGCCAGCGCGATCACCTGATCTGACCTTACTTGATTTTTTTTATGAGGATATTTGAAGAGCATTGTGTACAAAACTAAACCTTTGGATTTAAATGACTTAAGAGAACGAATAACGCTTGCGATTAGGTCGATCACGCCTGATATGTTAAATAATGTTAGAAGACAGTTTTATTTAAGATTAGGATGTTGCCAAGACGTTCATGGTGAACATTTTGAACATCTACTTCATTGACATTCATATTTTTTTTTGGCGTTTTAAATTTTTCTTTACATTTTGCATTAAATTTTATTTTTTAAGTATATTGTAGCGAATTTCGATAACAACATGATTTTATTTTATTCTATCTTAATTGTTGCAACAAACATGAAAATTATAACATTTTTGAATAGAGAATAAAGAGACCTTTACAACGATATATCACAAGCATATACTTCCCATTTAAAAAAATGAGGGTTGTACCTGTCATTCGAAGGGGGCTGAAGGTAGGGATCGCATTTTCACGTTGAAGAATGTTAATTTATAAATTAAATATGACATGTTTCGGGATTTTTTATAAATATGTACAGTAACCGAAATAATGAATTTATTCCATTTGGCTTATACACACTGTATATATATCGGGTGTATTATGAAAAACCTTTGGGGCTGTAGCTTCCTTATATTTTATCTGATTTTAATGAATGATATGTCAAACTAAATCGTTTGTAAAGCACTGTAACCTGTTTTTTTAAAAAAAAAAATTTTTTTACATTTCGTTTTTGACAGACAGTAGTAAATTTTTTTTTTTAAATTCTACTACATATTTTTTTTTACTTATTCTAATAAACATTTATTTCCTGAAGACACCTCCATTAAATTGAGTGACAAATTTTTTATTATTAAAAAAAAACTACGAAATTTACAGAAATCAAGCTATCATATATTTTAATAAATCAAATGTTCGAAATTGGCCCCATTTTGTTCCAGACACATTTGACACCTTCTATTAACTCCAACTGCTGCGTTTAATATAAGATTTGGTGGTATTTCATGACATACTTGTACTATCCTTCTTACTAAATCATCTCTGGTATCAGGTGGAGTCAAATAGACATGATCTTGAATGTAAGACCACAGAAAGAAATCCAGTGGATTCAGATCTGGCGATCTAGCAGTCCATCGAATAGGTCCGTAAGTGCCCATCCATCTGACGCCAAAATAATTATTTAGAAAATCAGTATTCATTCGTGCATTATGGGGTGTGGCCCCGTCCTGTTGGAACACCACCCTGTTTAACTCAGCAAGTGGCAACCCATCTAAATAATCGCCTAATTCATTGCGTAACAAATTATTATACTTTTCTTGGTTTAGATTACCCTCCACAAAAAAGGCCCTACTACTCTATCGCCTAAAATGCCACACCATACATTTACACTGAACCGATCTTGAAAATTGTGTTGCATCACAACATGGTTATTTTCAGTGCTCCAATGGCGATGATTATTTCTGTTGAATACACCATTTTTCCCAAAAGTGCATTCATCTGACCACAACACACGACGATAAAAAATTGGATCTTCCCTTAGTTTATTCATGAAAACCGTGCAGAATTGAACCCTTCGTTGAGGGTCGTTTTCACCGAGAGCATGCACCTTCCGTGGTTCATAAGGAAAGAACTTGTGCTTCTTCAGAATGTACTGAACTGTAGAATGTGATACCTGCATGTAGTGAGCAATTTCTCGCGTAGACGTATTAGAGTTTTCTTCCACATAGAGCAAGACACTTAATTCTAAATTTTGATCTTGAATTACACGTGCGTTTATTTTCGGTTTTTTGAATGATCCAAAATTTCGTAAATTTCGCACGAGCCTTCCAAACTTATCGGCACTTGGACGCAGTCTGTCAGGAAAACGATTTCCATAAAGTCGCAAAGCAGCTGCAGAATTTGTTTCGCATTCAAAATATGCTTGAATCGCATCCACACATTCGCCATTATCCATTTCAATAACAAAATTTAGAAATAAATCATTGAAAATGTTATAATGAATGTGTGACTGACAGATGTCACAGCTCTCTTCGAAAATTTGGAATGCACTTTTATCGTTCAATATGACTGCTTGATTTTTAAAATAAACACTGTAAATGTTGTTGTTGACCCACCGCTCACTGATAACATTGGTTTGTAATCCTTTATGGGCTATATAGTATTGAATGTAAGTGATTTTAAAAGGTACACACATTTGCTGGTAATAAAATGAAATAGAGTATTTAAAATGCATTTAAGAAATCTCTGTGTTCGGAAAAACCAGAATAAATCGAACTAAAAAAAAACCTTCAATTTCTCGATTTTTTTTCATACAAGGATATCGTTGTTTACAGTTTCGTATTCAGAAGAAGTAATATATTTGAATAAGGAAAAAAAAGTATAGTGCAATTTAAAAAAACACAGTTTGCAGCTGTCTGTCAAAAACAAAGTGTAAAAAAAACTCAAAGCGGATCACGTTACAGTGTTTTTAAAACGATTCAGTTCGACATATAATTTATTACATTTGGATAAAAAATAAAAAAGTTACAGCACGAAAGGTTTTTCATAATACACCCGGTATATAGTGTGCTAAGAAGAATTAAAATTTATTTCTTATTTATTTTATTGGCCGTGTCATAATATTAAAATAATAGACATTTTCTTGGTTTATTTTAATTTTAATTCATTCATACAAATTGTAAATACAGACTGTCCCGTAAAAAACGCCAACATTCATAATTCCGTTATTTATTGTCCGGTTTTATTTAAACAAAAAGTAAATTTAATAGCATCAAAAACACGATAAGATAGCAGTGTTTTATTTGTTTTCAATTGTTTTCATTAATGTCAAACGACAGTCAAGTTTTTTATTTTAAATGGCAACATATATATTTTTGGCTATATTCGGATTGTATTTTTTTTTCTGAATTCAACGATGTATAACATGTTTATTTTTGATAAACGTTTATTGCAAAAAAAAACTTTATAAATTTCATCTTTGTCTTCCATTATTTATAAATATTCGAATGTGTCATGAAACATTTGAAATGTAAGTATTATAAATATTATTATAAGAAACAAAACACTTTACAATAAATATTGAAATTGCCCGCCACCTTGTTTAACACATATCGCACATCTCCTAATAATAAAAAATAAAAAAAAAACTTTATAAATTTCATCTTTCATTATAGTAGACTTGGCCCAGTCCACTAGCATTATGTCAATGTGCCTTAAGTGTCAGTTTGACTTTATTAAGTTTGCTGTATTATCCTGTTTGAACGTTTTGCCGCAACAAAAAGCGTATTTTCGTTAAAAATGAATAACAATGAATTAACGGACATGTTACAAGTGTTCTTTGAATGTAATAAAAATCGCCTTCAATCAGTTCGTGGTCAGTGCTCGTTTTCCGGACAGAGAAGTTCCAGGTTCGAAAATATTTCAGAGAATTGAAAAGAATTTAAGAAATTATGGATCATTTACCAAACCAAAAATACAAAAACGGAAATTCTCCGAAGATAAGGAATTAGATGTTCTTCTTGCAGTACAGCAAAATTCACGAACTTCGATTCGCGAAATTGCACATAATATTGGGGTATCAAAAACTACAGTTCATGGTATTTTAAGAAAACACAAACTTAAACCGTACATAGCTCGAATAGTTCATGCATTAGAACAAAATGAATCTGGCCGAAGAATCCAGTTTTGTCGTTTTTATTTAAATGCATTAGAACAAGACCCGAATTTTTACAGAAGGATAATTTGGTCTGATGAATGCACTTTTAGCAACAACGGTATTTTTAATAGAAACATACATCGACAGTGGAGTGCAGACAATCCGAGATTTGTAATTGAAAATAATTTTCAAAGACGTTTCAACGTAAATGTTTGGTGTGGCATTTTAGGTGATCAATTAATTGGGCCATTTTTCATAGATGGTTGCTTAAATCAAGAAAAATACTACACTTTATTACACGAAAATCTCCAAAACTTTTTAGATGAATTACCTTTGGTAAATTTAAATAGAATATTTTTTCAACAAGATGGGGCTCCCGCGCAGAACGCCAGAGTAAATACTGATTTGTTGAACACCCAATTTGGAAATAGGTGGATAGGAACATCCGGTCCTATCGAGTAGCCTGCGCGTTCACCGGATTTTACGCCTCTCGATTTTTGGTTGTGGGCTTATCTACAAGATCGAGTTTATTTAACAACTCCAGAAAATGTTGACATTTTACGACAAAGAATTATTAACACTTGTCAAGAAGTACCTGCCGCTTGTCTTTTAAATGCGACCTTCGGAGTAATTAGGAGATGTGCGATATGTGTTGAACAAGGTGGCGGGCAATTTCAACATTTATTGTAAAGTGTTTTGTTTCTTATAATAATATATATATAATACTTACATTTCAAATGTTTCATGACACATTCGAATATTTATAAATAATGGAAGACAAAGATGAAATTTATAAAGTTTTTTTTTGCAATAAACGTTTATCAAAAATAAACATGTTATACATCGTTGAATTGAGAAAAAAAAATACAATCCGAATATAGCCAAAAATATATATGTTGCCATTTAAAATGAAAAACTTGACTGTCGTTTGACATTAATGAAAACAATTGAAAACAAATAAAACACTGCTATCTTATAGTGTTTTTGATGCTATTAAATTTACTTTTTGTTTAAATAAAACCGGACAATAAATAACGGAATTATGAATGTTGGCGTTTTTTACGGGACAGTCTGTATATTTCTTACCTTTCGTTGTATTAATTTTTAGTTCTAATCACTTGAAAAAGACTTAATTATATAAAAAAAGTCGAAACGTCGTAGTAAAAAACTGAAATTCATTAAAGGTCGCTAAACCAAGAAAATATCTATTATTTTAATATATATATATATATATATATATATATATATATATATATATAGCTATGGAGTAATAATTAGCAATTTCAAACATTCAAAACTGACATGTGCTCTCAAAATACTGACATCTGCTTTCAAATCTGACGTTTGCTTTCATAACAGACATCTGCTTTCAAAACAGACATCTGTTCATTAACACTGTTACTGTATAATGCATTTCTAAATAGCTTGAACCAAGGTCTATCGTGGCTTAAGTGGTAAAGCAACGGTCCGGAAAACCGTAGACTTGGGTTTAAGTCCCAACGTAGACAATATTTTTCAACTAAAAATTTTGTATGATTTGCTTTGTAATTTGTAGACAGCAATGTTGACATCCCCACTTACTTTGCAATTACATACATACTAATTTGATATTTGTCAATATTTCATATAAAAGCCGAAAAACTCCAATAATTTATTAATTGTTATACATATATATATATATATATATATATATATATATATATATATATATATATATATATATTTTAACTTAGTTTATTTAAATCACGGGTGTGGATGCTATTAAAAAGTACAAATATCATCCCTATAAACAAGTATGTTATCAAGAAATTTTTGGAATTGATGAAGAACGGAGAAGTGCATTTTGTTACGAAATGCAAAAGCGCGCAAACAAAAATCCTCACTTTCTGTCATCGATATGCTTCACTGACGAGTGTACTATCTCCCTAAATAATGAACTGAAAAAATTAATATTTGGGCCGGAATTTTTAATAATAACATTATTGGACCATTTAAAATTGTAGGAAATTTAAATACAGGGACATATTTAGAACTTGTAATAATGAAAGTAGGACCTGCATTGGAAGAAGGTGCAAGAGAAAATCAGGAGATCCGGTTTCAACAAGATGACTGTCCCACGCATTTTAGTTTAGATGTCGGAAATTTCTTAAATAATTCATTTCCAAATCACTGGATTGGTAGAGGTGGTGCTATAAATGGGCCAGCAGGACGACCAATTTGGCACCTTGCGATTTTCCAATGGGGACATCTTAAGACCAAAATCTACAAACAACGCTGCCCAGATATTGATTCTTTTAAAGAAGAAATAGTTGCTGAATGCGCGTTAATTACTGACAGACAATTAGCAAACGTAATATGTAGTTTTTATAACAGACTAGGGTATTGTTTAGCACAAAACGGAGGGATATTTGAGTATTTATTATAATTTATTTTTATTGTTCTCGTTTTTAATAAATATTACTGTATTACTAAGTATAGCAACCGCCAATTAATTTGGCGCGAGGAGGGGGTACGCAGAACCCGTTTTTAAAAACGTCCACCCCCACTACTCAAGTAATTGTCAGAATACATTTGTCATTGACGTTTGACGGACCATAATGTCTTTGCTAGGGGATCATAAAGTGATACACGCTCAGAGGTTAGAATTATCTGACATTTGATGTAAAACCAAATACAAATCCCCATTACTTTTAATCCTGCGCGAACTTACCCCTCCTCGCGCCAACTTAGTTGGCGTTTGCTATACTTATTTATTGGTTTAGTACAGAAAAAATGCCAAAGGAAGTAATAATTAAATATACTGTTAACAGCCTATGTTCGACTTTGACCTAAACAAACGACTGTCGTTTATTTTCTGTCTCCTATGAGTAAATTCAAGATTCATCACCACTCACGATGTTGTATAAGTTTTTAGAATTTCCTTCGTTGAAGCGGTATAGAGTTTTTTGACACCAATTCACCCTAGTTGTTTTCGGTTCTTCGGTCAACAGATGCGGTATCTAAAGGGAAACTAATTTTTTTAGACACAATTCTTTATACAAAATTTTTCAAATTGAGGTCTTTGAAATCCCCAATCATGCCTCAATTTCACGATATGTGACATGTTAATCTTTAATGATGAGCTTGCGCACAGTATCGACATTTTTGTGAATGATTGCCGTTTTTTCTGCACCTGTTCTTGGATCGTCGCTAAGACTGAATTCTATATATCAACAAAAAATTGTTAACTGACGTGGTGCTTCATTATCGATAAGAGTAACCAACTCGAAGAGGCATTTTTGTTGAGATAATTGTCTTCGAAAATTATAAAAAATTATTGTGCGAAAATTTTCACGGTTTAATTCCATTTTTCGATTAAATAAATAAATAATAATAAATTTTAAATTTATTATCCATATACGCTTGAAATCTTTAATTTGAATCTTATGAACTTCAAATTACTGTGTGTCGTGCTGCTTACACTTACTTTTGTTTTTCATAGAAACTCTTCATGATACATCTTTGATTCAATTAAATTAAAAACTATTATCTTAAATCAAAAAGTAAACAGTAAATAAATAGAAAATAACAAAATTTAAAGATGCTTCAAAAGTAAATATTGTATGTAAATTGTACTGCTTAAATATGAAAATATATTTAGTAATTCTTTAACCATTGTTTGCATTAGAATCGTCTTCCTTTCCGTTTTACCTTCTTTTATAACTTCGGTAGCGCTTATAAGTTTTCAATCGTTGAAAAATTTTCTATAATCGCGTTTTTCTTATGTACACCTGGCTTTTCAAATTTTGTATTTTATGTTGCTCTGTTTTGTATCACCCTATAACCAATTATATTTGGGTAGCAGGAAGATATTTATTATATGAATTCTTGATTGTCGATCATTGTATGTTAAAAAATCCTGCACTTCTATAGTTCCTCTTCGTTCTCTATCTTACGTACAATTTTCTGTATCTCTTTAATGCCTCTAATATGTTTGAAATCTTGGATTTCAAAATAAACTCACATTAAAAGTAGGTAATTGTTGTTCTCTTTCTTACATACCGTCTTGTATATCTTTTATGTGTGTCTAATAAGACATTCTAAGCTGGTCATTAATGATTAATGACCAGCCTAGCAATTTCACATAGACCAATATACACATGTCATTATAGCGTCACACAGATAAGCTTATTGTCACTAGACAGATTGCAGAATAATTATGTCATAATATTTTAAAGACAATGTCGCAGATAATTTGATAACACCAGGGTGTTGTTAAGAAACTCCATCAACGTATCTTAGCATTCTTTTAAGCACATCAGTGATTTAAAAATTATCGAATTAATCCGTTACATTTCCACAAAGTCGCGTAAAATATATATATAAAACCTCCTGTTTGTACTTCAATTCCAGGTAAACAATTGATTTATATATAAGTCCGGTGTATAACAAATTACTAAACGCTTCTGTTGAACGCACGAAGTAACGACACGTGTAATTTGTAATTATTTTTTTTTTCGGAAGCACGCAGTTCGATTTTCCACTCTTTGCCACAATCGCCGGTCAATTCGTTAAAAGTCATTTAATTCTCACGCTTGATGTACAACCGTATCTCTCTTACTACACGTGCAATTAAATGTTTAACATTAATCTGCATCATTTCGCTTAGAACGCTGCCAAATGGACGTAAAAAAATTTCGCGCCATCTATCGCCTAACACTCGTATCGTATTGGTGCGCGTTTTTTCCTTCCGCGATAAAATATACCGATCGATTTGGGCTGTGACTTTTTACGCGTTCGGAAATAAGTGTACACTATTGGATGTCACGGTACGTTAGCGTTAAAAAATCCAATTTACTAGCGAATAAAACTACAGACACCTATACATATGGATATGTACAGAAATATTACATATTGAATAAAATGCATACATAGAAAAAGTATATCACTAATATAGAATTATTATTAGTTTCAATTAAGCAGAAATTTTAATTAAAATTGACAGTATTATCGCCAACATACGAATTTGATTTAAGAGCTTTTCATATACAATTTAGAATGAGTTAAATACTCTAGCTAGTAAAGAAGATTAATTACGTAAAAATAAATAAATTTGTCTCGTATCTATATTTACAGTGGTACATAAGTATTGAGCTATTGGGAGCCCCAAATGGGCTTCCACGCCTCTGCATTAGCGTGAGAACAGACCCAATAATTGTTATATTGTAATGTAGCAATAATTGGCGCCCAGCGCCCTTCTATTTTCTTGATTGTTACGCTTACCCTGAAAGAAATGAATCCGCTTTTATAGATAGCATTTTAATAAATAAAAAAATAATTTTTAATTAAAAATGCACATTAAAGGTCTGGGATTTGTGGAAAACTCAAAGAAAATAATAGCAAAAGGAAACGAACGAGATTGTCTCGAAGCTGTCATTTTAAGAAAAAAAAATTTCATTCGGATAATTTACTACATTTAAATGAATATACTGAAAACGAAGTTTAATAAAGTTTTGTAATTAATTGAAGACTGCAGCCTAATAATAAAGTTATGGGAATACGTTCGCAAGGGATCGTGGGTGTATTTGCATATGTAAATACATACAGGGTTAGTTAAAATATGGAGACGGCGATTTATTGTCGTTAATATTCTTTTAGGGAATTATGTTCAATATAAAAGTTTGTTAGGATATTTTGATCTACATTTGAGAATATTTGAATTTCTTTTCTTCAATTGTTTTTTAGTTATGCCTGTCCGCGCAGTTTTTTTAAATAGGAACTAGTAAATTTTACTCTACCATTCGATAGAGAATTTTTTTCTCTTTACAATAATATTTTTGTTTTTTTAAAATTCATTTTAATAACTTTTTTACAAGAAAAATTAAAGAAATTATAAACAAAGTAAATTAAAGTAAGTGTTCAAATTGTCGTACATTAGTAATTTGACAATGACCCAATCGATTTACAAAACCCCGAACAGAGTTCTGTAAAAAATCTCGGGAAATTTCTTGTATCGTTCTTACAAAACCCCGAACAGAGTTCTGTAAAAAATCTCGGGGAATTTCTTGTATCGTTCTGGTAATTCGGATTTGTAAATCTACGATGTTATCGGGCTTATCTTTGTAAACTTTGTTTTTTACGTAGTCCCCAAAGAAAAAAATCTAAAGGACTTAAATCTGGCGAACGGGCTGGCCATTCAATGGTTCCTCGTCTTCCAATCCATCTGTGGAGAAAAACGTTGTCAGATATTGACGAACATTTACACCATAATGTGGTGGGGCGCCATCTTGCTGGAACCAGATACTGTTATTGGGCAGGTGTTCTTTGTTTTCATGAGGATAGAGCGTAGCACAAGCAGGTATTACTTCATTTTGCAATAACTGCAAATACAGAGCCGAAGATAAATTGCCAATGATGAAAAAGGGACCGATAATATGACCGCCTAGAATGCCAACCCAAACATTAACCTTTTGGGGGTACTGCGTATGGTGCTCCAAAAACCAAGAGGGATTTTCCGATGACCAGTATCTGCAGTTATGTCTGTTTACTTCACTGGTAAGGCAAAAAGTAGCTTCGTCAGAGAAAAGAATATTGTTGACAAAATTTTCATTATTATTGCAAATATTTAACATTTCTTCAGAAAACTGTAATCTCCTATCAAAATCATCTTCCGTTAACTCGTGTACAAGGTGTACCTTAGAAGGTTTATACTTTTCACTTTTTAAAAATGACACGATCGATGACTGTGAAATATTGAAATTGGCCGCTAATTGATTGGTTGATAAATGGGGATATTCAGATACAGCCAATAAAATATCCAGTTTGTTATCATCGCTCTTTGCTGTTCTAGGTCTACCACGCCTTGGCAAATCTTTAACGCTACCCGTTTGTTCAAAGCGTCTTAAAGTTTTACCAACAACGGATTTATAAATTGGATTTCTATTTGGATGCGTATCATTAAATAAATTACAAACATCTTGTAAACTTCTGCGTCTATCTCCATACCCAACATCATAGGTATTTCAATTCGTTCATGTTCACTTAAACTCGCCATTGTAAATATTAATAGCAACAAATTGCACAAATAAATTATTTCTGTCAAAGATTTGACGTACACAATAAATAACCACTGATAAAATTATATCGCTCAAGTTTGTTTATCGCTACGCTTCTGTCTATCTGCGATGTACCGAACATCTGTTATTTCTTATAAAAAAGTTTTTAAAATGAATTTTAAAAAAACCAAAAAAAAATTGTAAAGAGAAAAAAAAACTATCGAATGGTAGAGTAAAATTTACTAGTTCCCGTTTAAAAAAAAATGCGCGGACAGGCGTAACTAAAAAACAATTGAAAAAAAAAATCAAATATTCTCAAATGTAGATCGAAATATCCCAACAAACTTTTATATTGAACATAATTCCCTAAAATGAATATTAACGACAATAAATCGCCGTCTCCATACTTTTAACTAAGCCTGTATGTATATCCATACAATAAGATCTGATGTGTGTTGTCAATACAAGGTATAAAAACGCAGAAAAACTAATAAGATGCTTTACTTTACTATGTATACAGTAATATGGACATCATACGACTCTGTACTAGGAAGAACGCGCGTGCCTTATCTCAACAAAGAGATAGACGAACAGAGAACGCTAGTTTGTAAGATTACGTGTAAAATGTTTTGATATTATTAATTCAGTCGTATTGTAACTTTCGCTTTGAAATGTAATAAAATTATTGCTTTTTAAAAACCAAGCTTTGCCTGTTCAAACCTAAAACTATACTGGGAAGGAATAATGTCGATTTTTTTCCCTAACTTTTTAGAGATAGTATGGGAGGAAGAATGATTACACCATTACTTTTTTGATCAATAAATTTTAATGATCACCTCGCTGTTTTTCTTTCTTTAATACTTTATTTCAGGTTTCTATTTTCGGACTATTGAGCTCGTAAATTAATTAATCATTTTCATTATTATAGACTCTACAGCTAGTCAGGGGGATTCCATCCCCACAACGAATATAACTTAACACATAACGACAACCAGTGCTATTTTTAATAATTCTGCGCTACAGAATGTGAGAATTCACACAACATACTCAAACAAGGCCACAACAGGTTGTGGCCCACAATTAAAAATCATAAATTCAAATAGCCTTTTTCTTAAAATGATATTAAATTTGTAATTAAAAATTAAACTCGTTTGGTTTTATTTAAGATAGAGGCCATCTGTATTGTGTTAATGTTTTTCTAAATGCACTATATTTAGCATCTTTTATTATTCGAATGAAGAATATGTTACAGAACTAGAAGAAGCAAGTGTCAAATTATCGACAAGGGATGATGAATATTTGCCATCTGAAGAGGACATACCACACCTAATAAATTGATACCTGCCTCGCGCAAGCAACAAAACTCGCGAAATCTAGTCTTTCTAAATCTTATTCATTCCTTGCATTTACCTTGCGTAGGCAGGTTGCTCTTAAAAATACAAGTCAGCAGACCAGTACCACGGTCTAGCTCGAGTGAAGACGACCGTGCGATACTTGACGAACTTCCAAGGAAGTTAAATTTGCTAAAGATTCTTCAAATTTCGGGTAAAAACAAAGAAAACGAAAGAATAATCAAATAAAAAGTAACAATATTTATTATAAACGTTTACGTAGAAAAATAAAAGTATAAACAAGTGACAAATGTATCAAGCGTCAAAATAGAATATTGGGTGGAGACCTTTATATATATATATATATATATATATATATATATATAATAACTTCGTGACCTTGGTATGATATGGTAAACCTAATCAGTAGGCGATTAAAGGTCTGTATATTACTTCAAAATATATGTATTTAAAAAACTCTACATGTTTCGGCTGTATACGCCTTTTTCAAGAGAATACAAAATATGAATGACAGGATATAAATGTCAAGTAATTAAGTTGCTATGGTTTAAATTATTCAAAGATACATTCTAGTAATAATAATAAATCATGCCTTAGTATTCCAAAAAATAGATAACAAGGTGTGAAAATATGTGTTGTTCGCTGCTAGCAATTTGTGTCTCCTTCTGGGTATGAACTTGTGTGTTGGTTGCTGCTGGCAGCTTGTGTCTCTCTATGGGTGTGTGGTTTTGTGTGAGAGCGTAAGTGTAGGGTTTTGTATGTCGGTGCGTTCGTGCGTGTGTTTAGTGATCGGTCGCATGAATTTAGAGAGGTCGGATAACCAGCCGTTGCGTAGGGCCGCCAACCCTTTCCCGACAACTTCTTTACAATTCCGTGCAGTACTTCGACGGTCTGACCCCCGCCCCAACGAGGCAAGGCGCAGACAGGCGAAGCGCACCCTGTACGGGGTTGCTCATCGCAACTAAGGGAACACTCTTAGTGGCTACCTCGGTCGACGAGTGAGGAACCATGCTACGCGGCGCTATCTCGTCGCCGCGCAATGCACACACCACTAGGACCGGTCCTGGGCGACAACCTGGCTAGGCTGCCGTTAACAGCACACACACGTTCGACGTGTGTGCTATGCCCTCGCTTCGGCGGAAAACGTTAAGATGGCATAAGTGTGACCATCGTCGACCGAGGTAGCCACTAAGAGTGTTCCCTTAGTTGCGATGAGCAACCCCGTACAGGGTGCGCTTCGCCTGTCTGCGCCTTGCCTCGTTGGGGCGGGGGTCAGACCGTCGAAGTACTGCACGGAATTGTAAAGAAGTTGTCGGGAAAGGGTTGGCGGCCCTACGCAACGGCTGGTTATCCGACCTCTCTAAATTCATGCGACCGATCACTAAACACACGCACGAACGCACCGACATACAAAACCCTACACTTACGCTCTCACACAAAACCACACACCCATAGAGAGACACAAGCTGCCAGCGGCAACCAACACACAAGTTCATACCCAGAAGGAGACACAAATTGCTAGCAGCGAACAACACATATTTTCACACCTTGTTATCTATTTTTTGGAATACTAAGGCATGATTTATTATTATTACTAGAATGTATCTTTGAATAATTTAAACCATAGCAACTTAATTACTTGACATTTATATCCTGTCATTCATATTTTGTATTCTCTTGAAAAAGGCGTATACAGCCGAAACATGTAGAGTTTTTTAAATACATATATTTTGAAGTAATATACAGACCTTTAATCGCCTACTGATTAGGTTTACCATATATATATATATATATATATATATATATATATATATATATATATATAAATTATGACTACAGTAAAAAATGCATGAAAATATTAAATGGTAAATTAAAAGGTGGATTAATGTACGATCCAAACTTTTTGACCGCGTCTATATATTACATACTTTCACAATAATAAAATAATATATTTTCGTTCATGAGATCTCAATAAGGCTTACATAAAATATAGCAAATTTAGGCACAATAGGTCTTAAATCTCCAATAAAGATATGGTACTAAATAAATTTTAGAAAAACGGTATGCTAAATAAACGTGCTAATTAAATGAATGTTTCATATGAATTCAGTAAGTATTACAAATGAAACTGATTGTCTAAGACTTTATTCTAGATTACCAAAAATGTGAGTTACTAAAAAAAATGTTAACTACGTATCGAGTTACTTTCAAATGGATCATAATCAGCAAAAAGAAACCTTTTAGGCAGACAATCCGCATCACTGAAGCGTCTCTTCCCTTCCTCATCCGATCTAAGGTACTTGTCTTCCTTTTCTTGTTCGATATCTGTATTTCGCTTCCCAAATTACTATTAGTGCTGAAAGGTGAATCAATTTGGCGAATAAGCAGTGGATAACAAGAACCCTCTTAGGTGTTTCGAGGGTACACAAATTACGATCCAGGCTGGATGTGCTAATTAATAATCAAATTTATCTTGGCGTTGAATTCACAAATGTGTGGCCACATTAAATCTACTTATACAGTGAGAAATTTTCCTCAAACTTATAAAATCTTACTATACTTAAAAGTGGCATACACCTATACACATCTGCACTGGTCGAATTAAGAAATTTAAATGAGACTAGTCAGACGCGATCGCACGAAAGGGTTAAAAGGGCGGCGTATTGTTACACACTGACGTCATCTATGCACATGCTGTCCCACTATACAATCGGAAGGTGAAATAAAAAGTACAGCACGGGGCAAGATTCTCAATTATTATTTAAAAGGAATATTTTTATTAAACGAAACAAATTCACTTGGAATTAAATGATGTTATTCGAGACCTGTATTTGTTAAAAACTAAAGCAGAAATACTCGGCTCTAGATTCCAATGATGAAACTGTTAGCTCCAGCACACATATTTCTGTGATCATAATCGTTAGAAAGGACTGTCACAGTATTTTTCAACCGACAAGGGTCTTTTATACTACAACAATGTGTACGATTTGATGTTGGCATTAAGTCAACGACACCATTCCAAAGGATATAATTTTTTTATCGATTTTTCAAAATTGAATTTGAAAGGTGTCCTTCTTCACATAGGAAACGTTTATCCATCAATCCCCGTTGGCCACGTAATCCACTTAAAACAAACGTATGAGAATATGACTTTTCTTCTAGACAGAATTAATTACAAAATGTAAGCAATTCTATTCGGCTTACAACTAGGTTTTACAACAACTTATACAAAGAGTTGCTGTTTTCTTTGAGGCAGTTGATCAAGAAATTCCCACTGCATTGTTAAAAACTGGCCAGTCAGGGCTCAGTATATTCCTGGACAAAAGAATATACTTTATGAGTCACTAGCTGAACCTGATAAAATACTTCTACCGTCCTTACACATAAAATTAGATTTGATAAAAAATTTCGTGAAAGCAATGGATGAATATGGTCGTAGATTCCAATACCTTAAACAAAAATTTCCCAAAATCTCAGACGCAAAACTTAAAGACGGAATTTTTGTAGGAACAGGATAAAAAATTTGAAGAAACCTTAAGTGACTTGTTGTTTGGATGCTTTTAAAAATGTGACCCATAGTTCTCTGGGAAACAGAAAAGCTGACAATTATATACCACTTGTTAATGAACTTCTTAGAAGTTACCATAAATTGGGCTATAAGAGGCTTAAAATACATTTTTTGCACTCGCATCTTGATTTCTATCTCCGAACCTCGGCGGCATAATTGATGAACGCGGCGAAAAGTTTCATCACGACGTTTTTATTATTGAAAAACGTTATCAGGGCAAGTGGAACAGTGAAATTATTGCTGGTTTTGTTGGACATTGATATCAGAAAGTGCTAAAGAACAGTATAAAAGAGAAAAAAACAATTTGAACAGGACGATGGTATCGTCTACAGCTACATATAATGTACAAACCTAATTAATATTATTTCATTTACTTTTCAATTTTTTTTCCAAAACCTGACGGGCCAGTATATATATTTTTTGTTATTACTATTGTTAGAGCTATAAAAGAAACGAAAATTGTTCATAGTTTCTAAGGAAAAGTTAAGAAAATGAAAAATTTATTAGCCATTGTAGTCAGAGTACTATCTACGTTTATTTCATTTGATTTATATTCAGTGTTTTATATGCTTAAATAAATATTTTTTAGTAACCAAAACAATTCATTTATAAGCGCGGAGATGAAAGAAAAATTAATTCCCACTGGCAGGATGGCCAACAAAAAGAAATATATGGCCAAAGTAATGGGTTATATAATTGTTCACAGCCTCTGAAACTGTAACTCTTCAATATATATGCAAATAGGTAGACATAAAATTCATATTATGCTTATTTTTTTGCTTTAGATACGTAAAAAGTATGTTTGCTATTTTTCAGGAATTCTTTTATGCACTAATTATTTATATTGTTTTGGTTAACATATTTTTTTGTTGCTTCATCAAATACACACTATAAAAAGTTCGACATTTATTACATACATTACGACACTAATAGTGGTAATATTTTTGTAATGTATGAATGCAGGCCACCTCTATATAATTATTGTGACAATTTTACCAAAATATAATTGTAATGGTGACCCCTTTTTACGCGTAACAGTGATTTTTTTTCATTATTTTTGATTTAAACGAAATAAATTGTTGCTACCTGCAAATAACATTTAAAAACGAAGAAAAAAAAATAGAAATATTCTTATATTTAAATTTTTCAATCATTCTGATGGCTTCATGCTATTAATTTAGTATTCTATCGTATCCACCAACGCTATCCCATACTAATGATATGACATTAAAATCTCACTTAATGAGAAATGGATTACTTTCACTACGGTTTCAAAAACGTTTTATCTTAAAAATATATTTCTTGTATATTCGACCACACTTTGAGGCCTGTATTCTAATTGACCTGGGTATTTTCGTAAAAAGAAAGAGAGTTCTGATTTATTGATAAAAAAATATGTTTTTAAATTAAAGTTTAAGTCCCAAAAATATCTAATAATAATATCTTCCATTACGCGACCTTCCCTTAACATTTTTAGATTTCAGGGAAGATATTATGAAATATGGTGGGTCTTTTATCGATTTTAGGCATCTTTAGGATTTCTTACGTGTTTTATTCATTTATATGAATTCATATTTAAAGGTAGTGTAATTGAGGATTCTTCTTATGAGGCACGTATTTTCGTTATTTGTTATTTACATTCGCAATCTTGAATATTTGATTAGTTTACTGATTATTTCGAAAATATAAAGTTAATATCAAAAGTAGGGTTATAACTAAAGTTGTTATTTTCCTCACATAATAATAATAATAATAATGGTCTTATAAATGTAATAATTACAATATTGAATATTAAAACAAATGAACGGTATAATTAATATGAAAAATAAAATTAAAAACAAATTAGCAGAATAATATAACAAAAGAAACAAAACGTATACATATATACAACTACATATATCTATATACGTATATATAATTTAAAGGAAATTATCGGCCGTACTATATTGGATAAAATAATTTAAAAGCGGGCAAGGGGTCTGTCAATTAAAAACTCATTTATTAATTATCTCTATATTTCGCAACAACTTTGTTGCTTCTTCAGGACATAAGAATGTAGAGTTCAAAAAAATAATAAAAGTGACGTACACGGACAATAAAATTATTTATTGTCCGTGTACATCACCTTTATTATTTTAAAGTAAAATCAGATCTTAAATCGCCAACAAATTGAATTTACTATATATATATATATATATATATATATATATATATATATATATATATATATATATATATATGGTAAACCTAATCAGTAGGCGATTAAAGGTCTGTATATTACTTCAAAATATATGTATTTAAAAAACTCTACATGTTTCGGCTGTATACGCCTTTTTCAAGAGAATACAAAATATGAATGACAGGATATAAATGTCAAGTAATTAAGTTGCTATGGTTTAAATTATTCAAAGATACATTCAAGTAATAATAATAAATCATGCCTTAGTATTCCAAAAAATAGATAACAAGGTGTGAAAATATGTGTTGTTCGCTGCTAGCAATTTGTGTCTCCTTCTGGGTATGAACTTGTGTGTTGGTTGCTGCTGGCAGCTTGCGTCTCTCTATGGGTGTGTGGTTTTGTGTGAGAGCGTAAGTGTAGGGTTTTGTATGTCGGTGCGTTCGTGCGTGTGTTTAGTGATCGGTGCATGAATTTAGAGAGGTCGGATAACCAGCCGTTGCGTAGGGCCGCCAACCCTTTCCCGACAACTTCTTTACAATTCCGTGCAGTACTTCGACGGTCTGACCCCCGCCCCAACGAGGCAAGGCGCAGACAGGCGAAGCGCACCCTGTACGGGGTTGCTCATCGCAACTAAGGGAACACTCTTAGTGGCTACCTCGGTCGACGATGGTCACACTTATGCCATCTTAACGTTTTCCGCCGAAGCGGGGGCATAGCACACACGTCGAACGTGTGTGTGCTGTTAACGGCAGCCTAGCCAGGTTGTCGCCCAGGACCGGTCCTAGTGGTGTGTGCATTGCCTATCCCTGTTTTCTGTTTTTTGCTGATGTGGTCCTCTACTGGGTTGCAGCCTAGCATATGCGCTACAAAACTCTAGGGGGGTCTGCCCGTTGGGCAGTCAGGTGCCATTCCGCCTTTCCAGCAAGAGTGAGGAACCATGCTACGCGGCGCTATCTCGTCGCCGCGCAATGCACACACCACTAGGACCGGTCCTGGGCGACAACCTGGCTAGGTTGCCGTTAACAGCACACACACGTTCGACGTGTGTGCTATGCCCCCGCTTCGGCGGAAAACGTTAAGATGGCATAAGTGTGACCATCGTCGACCGAGGTAGCCACTAAGAGTGTTCCCTTAGTTGCGATGAGCAACCCCGTACAGGGTGCGCTTCGCCTGTCTGCGCCTTGCCTCGTTGGGGCGGGGGTCAGACCGTCGAAGTACTGCACGGAATTGTAAAGAAGTTGTCGGGAAAGGGTTGGCGGCCCTACGCAACGGCTGGTTATCCGACCTCTCTAAATACATGCGACCGATCACTAAACACACGCACGAACGCACCGACATACAAAACCCTACACTTACGCTCTCACACAAAACCACACACCCATAGAGAGACGCAAGCTGCCAGCAGCAACCAACACACAAGTTCATACCCAGAAGGAGACACAAATTGCTAGCAGCGAACAACACATATTTTCACACCTTGTTATCTATTTTTTGGAATACTAAGGCATGATTTATTATTATTACTAGAATGTATCTTTGAATAATTTAAACCATAGCAACTTAATTACTTGACATTTATATCCTGTCATTCATATTTTGTATTCTCTTGAAAAAGGCGTATACAGCCGAAACATGTAGAGTTTTTTAAATACATATATTTTGAAGTAATATACAGACCTTTAATCGCCTACTGATTAGGTTTACCATATTATACCAAGATCACGAAGTTATTATATATATATATATATATATATATATATATATATATATATATATATATATATATATATATATTAGATTAAATTAATCAGCGATTTAAGGTCTGATTTATTTTGATATGTATATATTTAAACCAATCTTACATGTTCGACACATAGTGTCTTTTTCGAAGAAATTAAAGATACGTATGACAGTATATTAATGCCAAACTTATATATCTGTAGTTGTCATGGATAAAATTAAAATATTG
The DNA here is from genome assembly GCA_935421215.2 of Melolontha melolontha. Taxonomy (NCBI): domain Eukaryota; kingdom Metazoa; phylum Arthropoda; class Insecta; order Coleoptera; family Scarabaeidae; genus Melolontha; species Melolontha melolontha. The sequence continues at coordinate 13,897,637 of OW285242.1, read as the reverse complement.
AAAGATACATTCAAGTTGAATAATAATAATTCATGGCTCAGAACACTAGACAGCAAAGCGTCAATTACGAGCGAGTTATGAGTTATTATTATGTCTGCACCCGTGAAGCAACTTAAGATTTTAAGCTGTCGGCATTCGCATTGAACGAGAAGGAAAATAACGAAAACCTGCTCGGACAGTCCAGTTAGGGATCGAAACACGGAACTGCTATCATGATAAGCCAGTGTACAGATATTTAAATAACATATGATAGATAATTATATAATAACAACATATATTCATGATGGTTAATTGCAGATCGTTACATTATTAGATTATAATAGTATATAGTATAACCTAATAATGTACATTATAGTATGTCTGGGTGCATTAGCATCTCAATTGTCTCGTGTGGATTTTCTGTGCCACAAATACGCCAATTTTGCTTATCAATATAACCTACGAGTTAAAAATGTGTTTCGCCAGAAAATATGATTTTTTTGCTAAAAATACTCATCTTCCAATCGATTAGTGGCCCATTCGGCGAAGCGAAAACGCGATAGATGGTCCACTGTCTGCAATTCTTGAACCAATTGGACTTTGTAGGCGTTCATACCGAGGTCTTTGCGCTTAATTCTTCGTACAATCCTATCGCTGATGTTCAATTCTTGTGAGCGATGACGGGTGGAGGTGCTGGGATGTTGACGCACACTTTCAGCTACAGCAGCAATATTTCCCATCGAACGAGGTAAACGGCGATGTGGAACTTGTGTATTGTCTATAAACATGCCAATCGAGTGAACGTTCTTCACAAATTCCCTTACATCGTTCTCAGTCATACTCAACTCTTCAACTAAGTTTTCGTTAGATAAACATGAATTAATTAGTTGTAAATATCAATTTTTTGAAACCTGCAGAACTCATAAATTAAATCAAGTTTTGGGCTTACCATTCTTCGATCATGTGTCTGCATGAATTTAAGATATCTTCGAAACTAGTAACATTTCCTTTCAAAGTGCAATGTATTCCCGAAAAAGTTGTGGACTAGTTTAGTGTAAAATACCCCGACGGGACAGAAAAAAGGTAAATATACTTCATGTGTTTGAGTCTTTAAGCAAGTAAGTTGGTGGACAAGAAGGTGTCAAGAAGGTGTAAAAGATGTGGATTTCACGTGCCAAAAAATGTCAAAAGGGAATCTTTATAACTGACGCAAAAAATATATATTTTAACCTTTTTTTGGCATCACCTATAAATTTTTTTTGAGGACTTTTTGGGGTTTGGAATCCACAATTTGCTTAACACTATCTTGGCCGCCACTAATATTTGCTGAAAGACAAACACATGTCTAGATTGAACTCGGGCATCTATAAGCTATATTATGTAGACTGTGAAACAATATTTTTTATATTATTAAAAACGTTTTGTTATTATATAAATTGAGAGATTTTACCTTAAGTACGATAGCGATTCGTAAATGAAGTCCTATTTCCGCCTAGTGAGGAGAGGTGTGATGATATTGGCGTGATCGCAGCGCTGCGGTGTAGTCTGGTACAATGTGAGTCTGCCAGTACTAGTGCGAGAATCGTTCGGATATTATTTCGCGCTATTTTGGTAATTTAAAATGGCTGCTGCAATTGGATTGCGAATTGCGTGCTGTTATTCGATTTTTGTGTCCAAAGATCATGCAGGAAGCTGAGATTCATCGTGAACTTTGTTCTGTTACTAGTGAAAATGTAATTAGTGACAGTATGGTTAGAAGATGGTGCCGTATCCTAATTAATGCTCATGATGAATAACGGAGTGGAAGACCAACTGTTGTAACCAACGACCTTGTGGGTAATGTCGAAGAAAAAATTGGTAAAAATCGGCGATTCACAATTCCAGAGCTGAGTGCCTTTCTCCCTTAACCCTACGAGGTTCAAGGGTTTTAGGGCGCTAACTGGTACAACTAGGTCTGCGCAGACCTACATGGAATTTATATGTTAATATATAAGCAGGCGTATCAAAAGTGTATGTAAATGTGTTTAATGGTAGGAAAAATATGAATTAAACATTAAAACATATCTTTATATATTTTGGGTAACAATATATCATATTTTATTTATCATAGGTAATCAAATAAAAGTTAGGCACGGCATTCAAGGCACGCGTATTTGGTATGTGAATGTTGTAGACATACCGGTTTCTTGCAATACATGCAATGGAACCGAGTTTTTCGCTGCTTTTTATCAGACTTATAGCACAGCGAGCACGATGGTCGAATTGCAGAGGAAATGGCATGAATTTGTTGATCGTCTATCGGTGGGCCTGTCACTACCTACAAAAAAAAATTGAAAAATTTTTTCAAAATTTAAATTGAATGTATGTGTAAATGAAATGCTTACCTCTACACCTAATAATGCCATTGCGTGTTTGACGTGTTGAATACTTCGTACAATGGGATTCGTTGCTCTTTGCTCCATGTGTGGGACCACTAGCTGTTGTGCCAATTCCATAAGGAAGACACGTCTTCGATCATTCCTCTTGACATGACCCAATTTGTCATGAATAACAAATGCAGCCAAGCCCGCCACGTCCAACATGTTATAGAACAGAGCTAACGGCCATCGGTTTGTGCCCCTTTTGCACGTATAACTACCAATCATCTGATCCATGGTGTCGACTCCAGATTTATACTTATTATAATCGAAAATTTGAAATGGCTTTTACGATGGCTTTGATGAGTCGACGTCGGGATTGTAATGTTCGGTCGAAATGAGAACCACAACTTTTTTATTTTTTGGCACGTATGAGCAAAGCGCAATATTATTATTGTGATAACCGAATAATGTGCTTAATATATCGCGTTTTGGATCCAACATCTCCTTCGGTATACAGGCTTTGTTCTTGCGCATGGTTCCTACATACGCCAACCTTTTCGTCATCAAAACAGCAGCCAAATCATAAGAAGAGAAGAAATTATCGGTATATACTTTTCGTCCAGAAACGGCGTACTTTTCGACCAATTTTAGAACGATGTTCTCGCCTTGATTTACCGCACACGCTTCATTTGCCTGTTTTCCAACATATATGAATCCCTTAAGTGGGTAATTGGAATTGGCGTCGCACATCCAAAAGATTTTAATTCCGTATTTAGCTGGTTTTGACGGTATATATTGAGTGAAGCGCATACGGCCTCGGTACGGGAACAATTGCTCATCAATAGTTATCTGGGCACCTGGAACATATAAACGCTCTAAATTGCTCACGAGCATATTCCAAACGTCGTCGATAGCGGCTGATTTGCTTTCTAATAGCCGAGCAGTTCTAGTGTTGCCGTTGTCGAATCGAATATATTGTAAAATAGCTTTATATCGGTGAGCAGACATCGTCGCCTTATAGATATGGTCTCCGTTGTTGCCCCACAACTCAAGAGCATGCTGACTATTTGACCCGAAATTGCCAGCAAACAAGGTTAAGCCAAAAAATGCGTATATTTCATTTTCCGCTACAGGTTTCGTCCATAACCGCAGTGTGTTGTCAGGATTATTGACACACCATAGAAGGCATAGCTCCTGGGCTTTCCCGTTTGTTTCACGTACAATTATACTTACGATTTCAGGTGTTATTAGTGACTTAAATATTGAAACCGGGTTTCGCATAATCCCTGGAGCCGGGCCTTCACGACCCATAGTGGCGCAGTTATGAGCACGAAGCCTACCTGTACCCGGTGGAGCACTTAACCAAATTTTACCATCTTTTGCATGGTATTTGATAACCGAGTTCGCTGAACGGGGCTCCATTTCCATATCGACGAATTCAAGAGCGTCGGTGGCAGCTATAGCGCCTTCATAGAAATCTTCTAAATCCTCATCATCGTCATATGTGCTCTCGATTTATATAACGATGTCTGCCTCAGCATCAGAAGCCGCATCTTCTAACAGTGGAACATAATCAGGGTCCGTAATGTCGTCGTCGCCTTCCAATGGATTGAGTTCCCCGGCCTCCTCATCCGCACCAGTCATCTATTTGGCGCAATCTTCTGGTGCAATTCACCACGTCCATTACATCATCATCGATAATAGATGCTGAAGTCATTTTGCTACATGTAACCAAAGGGAACTAATTGCCAATTTATATTTATTATTATATATATATATATATATATATATATATATATATATATATATTATATATATTTTTGGGAAAACCCCAAGTAAACTCACTTCAAACTAAAACACTCAGATCTTTACACAACAAACACTGCTGCTGTACTGGCAAATTGCCTGTCTTTTTTTTAAAATAAAAGCCGTTACACACAATTCGCATTCTCTACCTTAGCAACAAGCTAGGTCTGCACAGACCTGCTTGGTATGTATGAACCATTTCGCTTGTAAACAGGAATAAAACCGAAAATACCCACATAAGTGGTATAATTCCATATTTATTGTGTTCTCCGTAGCCGTTTCTAGGAAGTCATGGAAGGGCTTATCTCTAACACGTAAAACAAAAGAGTTATACACACATTTATATGCAAAAGGTCTGCACAGACGTGGTTGAACCTCGTAGGGTTAAATTCCACGTACAGTTTTGGACGAGGTTGTTATCGAACATTTAGGTTATCACAAATTTTGTTTACAATATGAGCGAAGACCATAAAATACAGAGAATAGGATCACTTGGCGCTTCAGTTTCAGCAACTGACTCACTACTTTAGAAACAAGTTTTCAATATTTTTCAACGTTAATCAAACGTATATTGAGTCATTTCGTTCACCGAGAATATAATATTGAATTTCTGTCACTTTACAGATGATAGTAGAGTTATGACCGGCGCAATTACCGCTAGTCCAAAAACGAACCACAAGATGTCGCCACGCATTATGCTTAATTGCTTAATTGTTTAATGCTTCATTATGTTTTTTCAATAAACTAATAATACTATACTACGTATACTTCAGATTTTAAAATTTTATTGTTATTTCATTTATATATTTCTCTATTTACATACTAATTTACAAAAATTAATTCTTTATATTTTAGCCTCGTTTCTGCTTTTTAAATATTTCTTTGTGTATTAATATTAGATCGCGTAAAATATACCGTTTTTGAAAACCTTATTTGTTCCTTCTCGAAAATTATGAACGCTGCCAGATTAGAACAAAATTCACGGAAGGAAACGAAACAGACGAAGAGACTAAAAGAAAAAGGAAGACCGAGAATCTAAGGAGGATTTCGTAAATTCTCCTTCCATTCTTCTTTTTAAAACTGTTTAACGATTCATTTCGCGAAGATTTACATAACTTTTACGGAGGCCCCACCGAAATAGTAGGATCTCATTTCACGCAGATTTAAGTTCCTTGATCCGAGGTGAGACACCCTTAATTGAGAATTACTCTCGGAATATTATTGTTGGCCGGCGATATCGTTATGAGGTCAGATTATACGAAACTTATAACAATTGCCTTAATCGCGTCACGATCGGGAAGCCCGGCTGTATCAGATAGATCGTTTGGAATGGAATCATTCTTGCATGGAGTTTTGGTGGCGGCATAAATCGCTGTTGTTGAAAACCGTCGGCGGATCATTTAATCCTCTTTTAAGTTGTCGTTAAATTTATTTACCATAAATTCAATTTAAGTTAACAATGCGAAAGTTCAAATTAAATTTCAGATGTAAGCTGCGATTTTAAAGTACCAAATCAACGAAATCCTAGGGTGAAGCGTATGTATAATACAGAAGCAACATTTATGGTAATCACACTGATTAACAAAATGTTTTGGTTCCCAGACAAAATTAGGTAATCTTATGCAACTTTTCATTCTGAATTCAAATCTGTTTTCAGATTTATCACGTGTAGTTTTTGAAATTTATGCATTTGAAGTTTCACTGGTCAAGGTCATTATACATTAGGTATTTACGTATTAGCGATAAGAATTTTTGTAAATTATTTCGCATATATTAGTCAGTCTGACAAATATTTATAAATATTATTGTAACTTTCCAGTAACTTATTTATGTATGAAATTCTTCAGTTATCTGATTTGGTGTTGCTTGAAATTTTGAAACAGAAAGGAACAAGAAAAATCTCATATCACTACCGGGTGAATCAATATCTGACAAAGTACATTTGCTCATAAATGGTGAACATAATAATCGCTGGCAAAAAAGATTCTTTTTTTAAATTGAACGGCATGTATATATGTCCAATTTTGGATTATACATTACATTTGGAATATCTTTTATTAAGGATACTTAGCAGCTCAAGTCATGAGTTTTCGAGATATTTACAACTAAAGAGAAAAGTGACTTTTCTATGTCCGTCTTTAAGTGCTAATAATTCGAGAGTGCCATGGCATAGATTAAAATAATTTGGAATGGTGCTGGCACAAGGTTGCTATAAGTTAGTTTCGTATGGAAGTTGTTCTAATGTATACTGGGCGTTCGCGAAGGTTCGATAAAGTGAAGGAAATTTGCGCTAAAAATCTCCTGTATTTTAAATGTGTGATGTCAGAAGTGACTGGTAGGATCGCCATGTAAGATCGATTCAGCTAGCTAGAGGCAGAATCGCCATGTCATGTCCCTGGTCCTGGTTATAGCTTCTTTTCCGACGCGGATTCATTAGAGGCTACGTTTATTGGTAGAGTAAATAACTCATTCAGGAACAATATAAAATAACGTTTAATTAAATAAATAACAATAACATTACAAGCTAGGATGTTCACTTGTATAATAACGTTAATATCCAATACACAAGACTGACAAGATGCCTTAGTCTTTAGTATATATATCATCTCTACTTACTATTAACCTAATTAATGTGACCTGGTTACATACTTGAACTAGAATGTCGAAATTGCAGTAATTAAAAGGGACGTGTCGCGTTAAATAAGTATTACATTAAATGTGTGGAAATAGGTGTGCTACTTTAGCTATCACAAATGGAACGGCCTATATTTGTTTATATAGTCATATTAAATGCTTTAGCATTTTTTTTTGTTAAGTATTCCCAATACATATCTTCAATATTTTAGAAAATATTTAATTTTATTTAAAAAATCAGTTTCTCCATACATTAAAAAAAAATAGAACCATTGAAAAAACATAGTAGCTATGAAAAAAAATTGATATAACATACTGTAAATCATCAATTTCTCCTTCCAGTTTTGTACGGAAATCGTTCTAATGTGTTCGCGAAGGTTCGATAAAGTGAAGGAAATTTGCGCTAGAAAATCTCCTGTATTTTAAATGTGTGATGTCAAAAGTGACTAGTAGGATCGCCATGTGAGATCGGTTCAGCTAGCTAGAGGCAGGATCGCCATGTGATGTCCCCTGGTCCTGAATATAACTTCGTTTCTGACGCGGACTCATTAGAGGCTGCGTTTATTGGTAGAGTAAATAATACATTCAGGAAAATATAAAATAAAGTTTAATTAAATAAATAACAATAACATTACAAGTTACGATGTTCACTTGTATAACAACGTTAAGATCCAATACACAAGACTGATAAGATGCCTCAGTCTTTAGTATATATATCATCTCTACTTACTACTAACCTAATTAATGTAACCTGGTTACATACTTAAACTAGAATGTCGAAATATGCAGTAATTAAAAGGGACGTGTTGCGTTAAATAAGTATTACATTAAATGTGTGGAAATAGGTGTGCTACTTTAGCTATCACAAATGGAACGGCCTATATTTTCTTATACAGTCATATTAAATGCTTTAGCATTTTTTCATTGTTAAGTATTCCCAATAACTATCTTCAATATTTTGGAAAATATTTAATTTTATTTAAAAATTCAGTTTCTGTTTACACTAAAAATAATAAAACCCTTGAAAAAACATAGTAGCTATTAAAAAAAATGATATAACATACTGTAGTTCATCGATATCTTCTTCCACCGGTAATTATTGGATATCTTGAACAGTCACATCATCAAAGCCTTCCCCTCCTCAGCAACTTCTACTACAGCTTCCATTCTATTTTCTGTTGGCTCGATCAGATTTTGACTTTCAATTGACTTCGGCCTTACTTTTTCCAACAACTATTTAATGTCGTCAGTTTTATTTCTCTGATCGATGAGTTTATTATATTGTGCTGTGAGTCATCCAGAATTTCGGTGGTTTGGCAATGATGTCATGCGCCGAACATGCCAGCTGTCGCCTGGAAAATTCTAGAAGTGGAGATCCGGATTGTTCTCGAACCTCGCAAGACTATATATATATATATATCAAAAATTAATTAAAATTCGGGTAAGCGGTCAATTAAAAAACTCCTTTATTAAATTACCTTATATTTCGCGACAGACTTTGTCGCTTCTTCTGGGGTAAAAAATGTAGAGTCACATTTTTTACCCCAGAAGAAGCGACAAAGTCTGTCGCGAAATATAGGGTAATTTAATAAAGGAGTTTTTTAATTGACCACTTACCCGAATTTTAATTAATTTTTGATATATATATATATATATATATATATATATATATATATATATAGTCTTGCGAGGTTCGAGAACAATCCGGATCTCCGCTTCTAGAATTTTCCAGGCAACAGCTGGCATGTTCGGCGCGAAATATAGGGTAATTTAATAAAGGAGTTTTTTAATTGACCGCTTACCCGAATTTTAATTAATTTTTGATAATATATCACGGTCGATAATTTCTTTTCAATTATATATATATATATTAATATATATATATATATATATATATATATATATATATATATATATATAATTATTTCGTGACCTTTGTATGTTATGGTAGATACAATTAGTTGGCGATTTAAGTTCTGGTTTTACTTCAAAATGTATATATTTAAAACAATCTTACATGTTTCGGCATATGATGCCTTTTTCAAAGAATTTAAAATATAAATGACGGTATATTAACGTCATACTATACATATTGCAGTGGATTTTTCCCTGCAGAAGAAACAAAAGAAGATATGAAAATTATTGTATTTATTTGTAAATTTTTATTCCAGGGAAACAACTTTAAAAATTAAAAATTTTTATAACAATTTATTGTAATGTGTATTTTTGTCCATGTCTGTAGATTGCACGGTCCTATTTTGATGTTCGAAGTCCGCGCCAAGCAGGAAGTCATAATAATACAGATATATATATTATTATTATGTTGATTTATATTTTTATGTTAGGTAGGGATGTCTTGCTGTTTCCTGTGGCTTCATCATGCTTTAGAGATTTCATAGTTCTTTAACAGATAGGAGGTGTTTTTTTATTAATATTGAACAGAACTTAATTTTGTTCAATGTAGTTTGGATAACTTCGTTTTGTATTTTTGAGGTGTTTTGATGTTATTAAAATTCAAGTACGGGTTATTACAAGTCTTTTAAACTTGTAATTTGAATAAATTGACCTATCTGGAATCTCTCTTATAATAGTTTTTGTGACGTGACGTATACAAAACTAAATGTATGTATTTTTAATATTATATTTATATAGATATATTTGTAGTAATAATTCTATTGAAATCTGAAGTTTCTTAAACTTATAATTTTAGTTTGTAATATTTTGTAATCATTTACAATATTAACAAAACGTATTAGTCTGTTTTTTTTTAAATAGTTTTTGTTCATTTAAGTTATCGTAGTATAGTAGGAAGGGGGGAAAATTTATTTGTCACATGCTGGAGTTATTGCGCATGATTAATTTTGGATACGTGTGAAAATAGAGAAAGTTCTATTTGACGTTTGATTTTTGAGGGAATAAAGTAATTGATGACAGCTAATAAAGTTTGTTTATATTTATTTAGATCTTTGTTCGGGATTCAGTTAAGAGTTTTTTTATCTCATGTAACAGTCATATCTTACGTGAGTTTTTCTCTAAGTTGCGGCGTAATAAAGTCACAATCCTGCTTTATATTTGTTAAAGTAGAATTTTTTCTTTTTTTTTTGAATTAAATGTTTGTGGCGTTAATGTTAGTTTTATTTCTTGAGTTTAATTATTATTATTTCTCTTTTATACCACGATATTCGTGAGAATAAACCCTGAAGATATAGAAGCTCAAGGAAGGTGCCCACCCAACTGAGTCTAGTTCGGCAAAACTACTGTGGATTGTGAACATAACTCAATAAGCAATTAAAATCACAATTCATAGCAATATGTAGTTGTCATGGAAAAAATTATTCAAAGATACATTCCAGTTTAATAATAATAAATCATGGCGTAGCATTCTAAAAATAGTTACACAACAAAAACGAGGAATGGTAAGCCATGAGTTATTATTATGTCTGCGCCCGTGGAGCGGTTAAAGATGTTAAGCTGGTGGCATTTGCCTTAAACGAGAAGGAAAACCACGAAAACCTACTCGGACAGCCAGTCAGGGATCTAAACACGGAACTGTCAGCATGATAAGCAAATGTACAGATATTTAAATAACATAAGATATATATTTATATAACAGCAACATATATTATGATGGTAAATTGCAGATCGTTACATAATTAGGTTATAGTATATACTGCTTAGATTTTGTACATTACTTCTGTTGTTAATTGAATTTTTTTCTTGTTTAATACTAATCATTTTCTAAACTCCCTTTTCATTTTGTGGTGTTCTATATCAATTACACAGGCCTGAGTTTTTTAACTTTCTAAAAATTGTTTTAAATTTGATAGCTGATTCTTATGTGTTTTTGGGCGCTGAAACCAAATATGAACTTTATTTTTCTCCATCACCTAAGGATTTTTCACAAAAAGGCTTCAAATTATATTTTTAAAAATTAAAAATAATTTTTAGTTACATTTTGAATTTATTTACAAAGGATATAAAAAACAAAATTACTTACAAATATCATTAAATCTAATGAAAGGAAATAGCAAAATACTATTTATGTCTTTACAAGTCCTTATAATATCTTTTTCTTTGTCTTTCCATACTCCTTTTTGTGCCTTTTCTCGTAGTGGACCATCCCTTTTTAACATCTAACAATAATCAGCTATCATGCTTATATTCCATCTTCCTTGGTATCTTCTCTCCATCTCTTTTAGGTCTTGGTGGAAACTTTCCCCCTGCTCCTCACTTACTGCACCAAGATTTTCAGGGAAGTAGTCGAGATGCGAATCTAGAAAATGCACCTTCAAACTCATGTTACAGCCTAAGGTTTTAAATTTTTCTAACATATTTTGCACAATATTTTTATAATCTTCATGTTTTTTGTTGCCAAATAAATTTGTAACCACATTTTTGAAGGCTATCCATGCTTGTTTTTCTGCTTCCTCCATTTTAGATTAAAAAATTTTATCTTTCATAAGCTTTATATCCGGCCCAACAAAAACACCCTCCTTTATCTTTGCTTCTGACAAGCGAGGAAACTGGCTCCAAAGATACTTGAAAGTCTCTCCATCTTTTTTAATGTCTTCACAAATTGTTTCATTAACACTAGTTTTATATGTAATGGAAGAAGCGAAACTTTGCTCGGGTCTACTAAACTTTTTCTTTCAATGTTTTTCATTCCAGGTTGTAAAGTTTGTCTTGGTGGCCACATCTTTTTACAATAGTGCTGCTTTCTATCACGACTATCCCACTCACACAAAAAACAAGGATATTTGGTATATCCGCTTTGTTGTTCAAGTAACAAACAAAGAACTTTCAAATCACCACAAATTGTCCAGCCTTGATCCTTGTAAGGAATTTTAATTAAAAGTAGCTCAAGATTTTCATAACACTCTTTTAAATGAACTGAATGTCCCACTGGTACAGAAGCATATTTACTTCCATTGTGTAGAAGAACGGCCTTAAGGCTCCTTTTTGAAGTGTCAATAAAGAGTCTCCATTCAGAAACATTATATTCTACGTGGAATTGTTCCATGAGCCCGGGTACATCATTACAGAAAACTAGTGCATCTTCTTCGGAATAATATCGAACAAACTCTTTTTCTCTGTTCATAAACCAGTAAAATGTTGTGCTAGGTGCTAACAAATTTTTTCTTTCAACCTTGAGCCTAAAAGCTCTGCTGAGTCCTTAGGAAGGTTTAAGTCCCTCTCCAAATCATTTAATTCAGATTGGTCAAACAGTTTTGGCTCATTACTTCCAGTATCATAGTAATCACTTCCCTCATCCAGTTCACTTGCGCATGTACGTGAAACCATTTCGTCATCAGATACATCATCTAATGTATCTGGTAGTGAAGGAACAGGTACTTCTAGTCCATGAGGTATAGGACGTGTTGCGGATCGAAGGTTTGGGTAAACGATGTCCTTTTTGTTTTTTAAATTGAATCCGTGTACTACACACGAACAAAAATAACAATCATCGCTATGATTGATCGGTTCTCTCCAAACCATAGGCACTCCAAAGCGAAAAGACTGTTTTTTTCCTTGTGACCACTGGCGAAGCCACGAAACCTTATGAGGAGCCCAAGGTTTGTCTTGATCTCCTTATTTCACACCAAATTATGCAAAATATACTTTTTTACAAAATCTGTAATGTTTCTTTGTTTTTTTTTACTGTAAACTTTCCACAAATATAGCAGAAGGAGTTGGGTATTGGAATTTAATTTTAAAAAACTCGTAAAATAAAAATTAAATTAACTCAGCAACTAATCACAAATGTCAACTAATTACACAAATTCACACCACAGTTTTAAATAAGATATTGAATGAACTAACTGTTTGTCTAGAATAGCAATATGTTTGTAGTGGAGGTGGGGAGGTAGACATGCAGTAACAGAAAGATGATGATGACTCATCATCTTCCTGTTACTGCATATGTCTTGCGACATGCTCAATTATTTCTATTTGTAACTTCTTTATCATAAATCTAGTGTATGTTTATTCAGAATATTAACTTCTTGCATCATCATAAGTAAAAAAATTATAATAGTTTATTTAAACAACGGTTTAACAAAATTGTCCTTTTCAAAAAGACTAATAATTGCAGATAGGTCAAAAATCCCCAGATTGTAAAAAACCTTACGTGATGGAATTTTTTAAATAATTTTACCATTTTCAACACCAAAAAATCTATTGAAATCACTGTATAAAATCCAGACAATTTTACCATCGCAGGCCTGTGTTATCTGTGTGTTTTCAAAATCGAAATGGTGATCGCGTTGTAGTTTGTGTGTAAATAAAGCAGTTTTGTCACAAACTACAACGCGATCACCATTTAATTGTAGCTCATTTCGATACTGTTTTCGGTTTCATAATGAGTTCATTACGAACCCAAAATAGAAAAGCATATTTACTACCAAAACTAGTATTTTATTTATAATATTTTAAAAATTGTCGGCGGGCAAATACTTATGATGAGTATGTATCTGCAGAAATAAAAAAAAGTACATTCCACTTAATAATTTATTAGCGAAGAGAAGAAAATATCAAATTTACCAGCCTACGTATTTATTTATTCCAAAACTTTCAACAAAAAAAATCAATTTCATATAATTTTATTGAAAAGTAATTCAAAATTATACTCTAAATCGCAGAATTTACAATAAAAGGGACTTCCTGGAAAGTTTTCAATGCGTACTTTTCAAGACCTCAATAATCAGTTAATTACGAGAAAGAAGAAAAACGGCAATCGATTCAGTTTTTAATGAAGATGATGGCAGAGAAAAATACTTGACTCCCTCAGTCGTCGCCGAAAAAAAAAAGTTTAAATTCGAACAATGCTCCCCGAGAAATAAAAGTTGAGGAAATCCGAAAATCGTAATAGCTAATTAATTTTAACAAAACAGTTTTCTCAGAATGTCAAGACCAGTGCTAAATTAAACTTCTTCTTCTTATATTAATTGCACATCTTTGTTGTGCATTATTGTGGTTTCAAGAAGAGAATTACAAAAGTTCGTCTTTTTCCTAAGAGATTCTATTATTGTATATACCCACGACAAATTAATTTTTAAAACTTTATCGTACGACGTTTTAAAAGAGGGAAATCATACACTTTGTGATAATAATCTAAACTTTTGCCAATATTACATAATTATCTTTGAAAAATCAAATACAGCCTCATACAAACGGATATAAATAGAGTAAAGAGATCGCTAACAGGTATAAATTACACTGACGTATAATTACAAAAAAAAAACATGAAATAGATTTACCTAGTATAATTAAAAATATATAAAATATATATAAGTTAAATTTCGGAAGCGTTAGAAATTAAAAAAAAAATTTGTTCGTGGTTTTTGACATTACAGTATAATATATATTATAACTAGATTATACTTGAGGATTATTAGCGATCTGTCTCGCTTCACATTTACACTTATAACTCTGCTTTACTAATGCATTGCCCATCTTATATATTAAATATTATCTTATCATACTCCATGTGTATCCGGCTAAATGAATGAAACTACAAAATCAGCGTCTGTAAAATAATGAATGAATCTATTGAGTCAGCGCCTATAACTTATATATATATATATATATATATATATATATATATATATATAACATTTGATAAATTATTGGAGTTTTTCGGCTTTTTATATGAAATATTTACAAATATCAAATTAGAATGTATGTAATTGCAGAGTAAGTGGGGATGTAAACATTGCTCTCTACAAATTACAAAGCAAATCATACGAAATTTTTTTAAGTGAAAAATATGGTCTACGTTATATATTTTTCAATTAAAAAAATTTCGTATGATTTGCTTTGTAATTTGTAGACAGCAATGTTTACATCCCCACTTACTCTGCAATTACATACATTCTAATTTGATATTTGTGAATATTTCATATAAAAAGCCGAAAAACTCCAATAATTTATCAAATGTTATATTTAATAAACGGCTAAGAAATGATCTAAACACATATATATATATAAATATATATATATATATATATATATATATATATATAAATATATATATATATATATATATATATATATATATATATATATATGTTGTTTAGATAATTTCTTAGCCGTTCATTAAATATAACATTTGATAAATTATTGGAGTTTTTCGGCTTTTTATATGAAATATTTACAAATATCAAATTAGAATGTATGTAATTGCAGAGTAAGTGGGGATGTAAACATTTCTGTCTACAAATTACAAAGCAAATCATACGAAATTTTTTTAATTGAAAAATATATAACGTAGACCATATTTTTCAATTAAAAAAATTTCGTATGATATATATATGTATATATATATATATATATATATATATATATATATATATATTTATATATATATATATTAAATAGTTTGTGATTCAAATTAAAAAGAGTACATCAGAAAGAAGAAAAACCGTTAATTAAATTGCAAAATAAGGATCTGCTTTTAAATGGCAAGAAACGGCGCAAATAAAAAAAAATTCTACACGTTATTCAATAGTTGCCATTCCATATTACAACAATTCGCGGTTTAATGTACTTAGGAAATATTGGATAAACATTTGATCATAGCAAGAATTTTATTATTTGCAATTATATTCTGATTGTAGCTTCTTATAACTTAATATGAGAAATGAGTCCCTAATCGCAAAATTTGTAGTAAAAATCGTTCTTCACCGTGACTTTATCCGCATACCATCGAACTCATACCCACAGATATGTGGGTTGAGTAAAATATTTCCTAGCAACGATCTTAGGAAATGCGAGATAACGCGACGCCATAATACTAATAATAATAATTTCCAATTTTAATATATTTGAATGATAGATAATTATGCCAACCATATTGTTCAAACGAACCGATGAGGTATTGATTATGACAACCAAGAACGAATTGTTCTTGTAAGTGGAAGAGATAATAATAATAATTGTTTTGTCATAAAACGAAATTCATTATATTGTTAGATATAAATAAATTTAGCATAAAAGAATGAAACTATAACATTTCCAATTTTATAATTATTCGACGTGAATTTTCAAGCTTAAACTATTGTATCACATATTTAAATTGTATAACTTTCTTTTGATAACAGGAGTCATCTTTTAGGTATATTTGCAAAATTATTTATTACCTACTTTATCATTTAGACCGCTTCCTTTATTGCCTAGAGTTATTAGTTAACGCATTCAAGAGACGATATTTAATCTGACCGCCCATTGTTAACTAAATATGTACAAAGGTATTTTTAATAATATAAAATATTATTAAAAATCTGGTGTGAAGAACACAAATGCAGGTTCACTATTAATATTTTCTGTGAACGTGTCCGAATATATTAATAGTGAACCTGCATTTGTGTTCTTCACACCAGATTTTTAATAATATTTTATATTATTAAAAATACCTTTGTATTATACAAAACTGGTGGAGTTTACCTACTCATGTATGTTTCAATTATTCTGATACATTACACATGCGGTTAAGCCGTAGTATGAGTGAAGGCACAAACAAAATGCAGTTTTCTAGAGAGATTGGCTGTGCCAACCTTTGGAAGGGCGTCGTTACTTCACATTAATTATGTGGACGGTATGCGAGGTACTTCGGCTGTCTGACAACAGGCGGCGCCGAATTTACTTCTGCGCTCGGTCTGGATAATTACGGTGATAGGGCGATGTGGTTCTTTTCTGTGAATGTGTCTGGGAATATCCTTTCTCCAGCAGGGGCGTACCGATGAGCCTGTAGAAAGGTGAAATACGTATCGACGTCTCTGGGGATGGAATATATTCGGACACGTTCACAGAAAATATTAATGGTGAACCTGCATTTGTGTTCTTCACACCAGATTCTTAATAATATTTTATATTATTAAAAATACCTTTGCATTATACAAAACTGGTGGGGTTTACCTACTCATGTATGTTTAAATTATTCTGATAAACTAAATATGTACAATGAAATTCATGCAGATCTACATAAATTTATAATACCAATTAATACTTAATTAGTAATGATATTTAATTTATTTATTTAATAGTAGAGTTTAAGACCCTATCATGAACCTGGTATAGTTGCCAGTAGGTATAATTTCTATGAATTGAACACAGAAATTCCTCGTTATGACGTTAACCAATACACTGTACAACCAACATGTATATTTAATTATGCAATAGTTTGTAGTGGTTATGATATATTCTTACATACTTGTAAGATAATGCAACATGTAAGACCGCCGACGCTTAATTCAAGCTCTACTTCTGATGCAGTTATAAATATATTGACGAAATATTGACTAAGAACATTTGAGTTTTAATTCAAACAGACCCCAATAGTAGTGAATTTATATACATATATATATATATATATATATATATATATATATATATATATATATATATATATATTGTTATAATTAAAGCTACGTGTATATTACGGTGATCTGAGAATGAAAAGATAGAAATTAAAATAAGAGAAAAACGCATTGAAATGCTGCGGTATGTGGACGCAACATGTGAAAATTAATGTCAAAGTATTAATAAATTAATATCCCGATAATTTCTGAATAAGATCTGTTTGCATTTAAACCATAATCATAACCTACCATCTAAAACACATTCTTGTATATTCGTAAATTTAAATATTAATTTTATAATCTTATTTAAATCATCGTTACATTTAAAATTTTATTAAAATAATAATATTAGTCAAGATGAAAATCACGATTATTTTGCATTTAAAAAGGCTTTGATAAAACAAAGGAGTACAAGGCGTCGGTTGATAGAATTTGATTGTGTTGCATCAAAATATTTTTGTCCGTTTTAAAATTGGCATAAATATTGTTTAAATAGTAATTTGAAGTCAAAAATAAGTTAAAAAGTGCATAGATCATTAGAACAACGTTTGAACATATTTTTATACGATTGAAATAATTTTCCTACGAAATATCTTCGATAGCATCATCAGGTGATGGTCACCCGAGTGCCCAAGCTTTTATGAAAAGTAATAAAGTTTAACTGTATCCGGGCTACAGAAAATTATCGGAATTACACGAGAATATCCCAAATCCCTACTGGCGACATATCAAGATTTAAGACGTATAAGCCACTTTTCCCAGATTTAACTTCATTCAATATCATCATATTTAAGATAATAAAACTATATCTTGATTTAACTGAGTGAAAATAGTCGTTTAGATATATTAAAATAAAGTATCTTATCTAATTAATTACACATAAATTACTACCATTTGATAATGCTTATTAAATATAATTATAATAATGTGTTATTAACCTATTGAACATAACCACACTTTTAAGAATTTAATTCCGCTCTATCATAGAGTTATAATATACGATTTGACCGTGTCGAGCCGAGTTTTACATAATGCATGTATAGTTTTCTAGAATCAAGTAAATGTTTTATATGTAAATTTTTAAAGTGGTGTTTTTATGTATTCATGCACAGTGATATCAAATTTATTAATATTGTTAATGTAATTTACATAGTTATACACGAGTGTCACTACCCATGATGATACTGGGATAAGTAAGTGGAATATTTTGTATCCATTCCATGCTCTCCACGACATCTATTTTCAATTGTTGGTACTGTTACCAATCAGCTTTTAGATCCAGTGATAAAAACATATTTAAAAATTCCCAACTCATTTATTTATCTATCAGCTTAACTAATTATATTCACACACATTCAATTCGATTCACTAACCAACTACGGGCGCGTAACAATATAAATATATATATATATATATATATATATATATATATATATATATATATATATATATATAATTATTTAGTGACCTTGGTATGATATGGTAAATTCAATCAGTTGGCGATTTAAGGTCTGGCTTTACTTTAAAGTATATTTATTTAAAACAACCCTACATGTTTCGGCAATGATGCCTTTATCAAGGATATAAAATATAAATGACAGTATACAAATGTCATATAATTGAGTCGCTATGGATAAAATTATTCAATGATACATTCCAATTGAATAATAATAAATCATGCCTTAGTATTCCAAAAACAGAAGACAACAAAAACAGGGAAAATCAAGACATGAGTTATTATTATGTATGCGCCCGTGGAGCGGCTTAAGATGCAAAGTTGTCGGCATTCGCCTTAAACGAGAAGGAAAACCACGAAAACCTACTCGGACAACCAGACAGGAATCAAAACACGGAACAGTCAGCATGATAAGCAAATGTATATGATATTTAAATGTAAATAATATTTAAATAACTCAAGTTATATAATTATATAACAAAAAAAAAAGAAATGATTAGTATTAAACAGGAAAAAAATTCAATTAACAACAGAAATGATATAAAAAATTTAAGCAGTATACACTATAACTTAATTGTGTAACGATCTGCAATTTACAGTCTTAATATATTTTTTTTTGTTATATAATTATATAATCTTAAGTTATTTAAATATCATTTACATTTAAATATCATATACATTTGCTTATCATGCTGACTGTTCCGTGTTTTGATTCCTGTCTGGTTTTTCGAGTAGGTTTTCGTGGTTTTCCTTCTCGTTTAAGGCGAATGCCGACAACTTTGCATCTTAAGACGCTCCACGGGCGCATACATAATAATAACTCATGTCTTGCTTTTCCCTGTTTTTGTTGTTTTCTGTTTTTGGAATACTAAGGCATGATTTATTATTATTCAATTGGAATGTATCTTTGAATAATTTTATCCATGGCAACTCAATTATATGACATTTTTATACTGTTATTTATATTTTATATCCTTGATAAAGGCATCATTGCCGAAACATGTAGGGTTGTTTTAAATATATATACTTTAAAGTAAAGCCAGACCTTAAATCGCCAACTGATTAAATTTGCTATATATATATATATATATATATATATATATATCGCTCGTTTATCTAAATGTTTTTAAACGAACGTGTTCCTTAATGCATATCACATAGAGCATAGAAGAATATTCAGCGCCGCTCATCGACTAATGTTAACACTAAGAAGTCAAGACAACCATTGCTATGTTCAAGGCAAGTGTAAAACTTAGCCAGGGGTTTCCATCTGGCGGACACAGCCGCAACCTGCGGAAATTGAATTAACGTGCCTCCACACTATATCGGATACAACCGATAGCACATATAACAAAATAATTTGAAACATACTTGAGTAGGTAAACCTCACCAAATTTTGCATAAAACAAAAAATATTTCATCTTACTATAGAATCATCAGTAAATGCTGCTGGAAAGATACTTTCACCATAACACCATTACTACATTACAAAAGTTATTATGATACAGCGTAGAAGAAAAAAATTATAAGTTATTTTGTAACAATTAAGTTACTTATTAGTGTAAAATCGGGTAAATAAATCTTAAAATATATAAATTATGACAAATAGAATAGAATAATTTCGTTTGTAATAACAAGAGACAGCAAGAAAACTTAAAATAACAACCAAAAGTCATAATAGTTAGCTTAGAACATAAATTCAGCTCTTTGGGTTAAATACTCATACTTACCAGTAGATGAGAAGAAAAATTTGAAATTTTTTAAAAAAATAGCGAATAACTTTCATTATATTATCTAAACTGTAGAATTATTAACTTTCTATAGACTACCGTTACTATTATTATAAGTTTTTATCAAAGAGAAAACATAAATCAATTTCTAAGTAGTATGAATGAAACTGAAAACAGAGAGGAAGATAAGAGTTTGCCAATGTTTCAGTTTCTAATATCAGATATTGGTAAATAGCTGTTTATTTTATAGAACTGGAAGCGATCGAACCACAGTGAAATGGGAACATAAATATAAATTGTTCCAAATTTATATGGAATTGTTAAATTTTGACTCGAACGTTGAAAGATACTAATAAATAATTTCGTATTGAAAATATCAAGTTAGTTACATTATATTTTTGATGAATATATTATAGAGATATAGGAAATTGAGAAAATTGCGCTTGCCGTCGTATATCTTGCTTATTATAAAAAAGAATGTTGTTCCCTGAATTTCGATATTACTTTCTGCTAATATTAAAAAAATATGTATTTTATTTCTCCTCTTTTCAAAGAAGAAATATTACATAGCACAAATACAATATATTACCGAGGAATTTATATAGTATTAACCCTAAGATACATAAACCGGGCTCGGAGAAATATTTGGTTGCTTATTTCTGGTATTAAATATTTTTAAATTAATCTAGTGTTTTGGTGTGGTCTAAACGGGTATTCATTCAACTGTTTCTCAAGTCAAATAATTTTTATTAATTTTTTTAAATTATAAAATATTCAGAATAATTGAAACATACATGAGTGGGTAAAACCCCACCAATTTTGTATAATACAAAGGTATTCTTAATAATATAAAATATTATTCAAAATCTGGTGTGAAAAACACAAATACAGGTTCAATATTAATATTTTTGTGAAGGTGTCCGAACATATCCTTCCCCAGAGACGCAGATACGTATTTCGCCTTTCTACAGGCTCATCGGTACGCCCCTGCTGGAGAAAAAGAGTGACATCGCCATATCATAGAAATTATCCAGACCGAGCGTAGAAGTAAATTCAGCGCTGCCTCTTGTCAGACAGCCGAAGTACCTCGCCCTGTGCACATAACCAATGCGAACCAACGACGCCCTTCCAAAGATGGAACAGCCGTCTCTCTAGAAACTGTATTTTGCTTGAGTCTTCACTCATACTACGGACTAACCTTTCTATAGGTTCATCGGTACGCCCCCGCCGGAGAAAGGATATCTTAAGACACATTCACAAAAAATAACGACGTCGTAATATCACAGAAATTATCCAGACCGAGCGTAGAAGTAAATTCAGCGCCGCCTGTTGTCAGACGGCCGAGAAGGACATCGCTCTGTCCACATAACCATGGGTATGTGGACAGAAAGAGGTACTTCGCAGGTCTCAACTTGTTATTGCTGGCAAATAAAAAAATTTACAGGAATAACAAATAATTTTGAAGTAAGCAAAGCAATTTTAAAGTAACCGAATCTGCAACGTTTGTACAAGTACGGGGTGGGCCATCTGCTGGTTCTTTTTTAAATCACATGTTATTTTGATACTGACAGGTATTTCGCACCCCAAAAAAGTGATAGAAACTCAGTATCATATCTCTGCGGTACGAAATGAATCGCTTTATGCTTGAACAACGTTTCGAAATATTAAAAATTTACTTCCCAAGTGGAAGCTGTGTTGACGAAACAGTGCGAATTTTACGAAGAAATTCCGGTCGAAATAATGCGCCAACCGTGACTTATATACAAAAATTTCTGAAGAAAGTTCGAGAAATTCCCACGTTAATTGATGAAGAAGCTATCTTCGCGGTCGTACAATCCGCTCAACAGACAATATTGCTGTTGTCACCGAGGTATGCGCATGAACTCGAGAACATCAACTCGTCGCAGATCTCAATAACTTAACATTAGCCGCACTAACCTGAAGAGAAATCTGCATAAAGGCCTCGGCTTGTTCGCTTAGAAGGTTCAATTAACTCAGAAATTGAAAGCAAATGATCAGATTTAGGAAATTACAAACAATTTTGTTCGTGATATTACTGAAATAGGGACGGAAACGATCGGAAATGTGCTGCTATATTGAGTTCAGAGAATGGGCTACTGCTGGGCTAGCCGAGGCAGTCATTTAAATCAAGTTTTAATAATAACACAAGTCTACAAAATTAAACTTTTTGACAGATGTTTTTATTTTGAAAACTGATTTTATATTATATAATTTTGGTAGGCTGATTTCAAAAATTCTATTCATTTGTATGTGTGTGTGTGAGAATTGACGAAATGCCATTTGTAAATAATCATAAGTCAAATTGATAAGTTACGATTTAACCTATTACTAATAGTACGAAATCTAGGTTAGATCACTTAATAAATCTAAGACATAACTGATTTAATCCATGGCATACTCTGAAAACTTTTTTTTTTGTCTCTCACTAGTTATTTGTATCACGTAAGGTTTTTTTTGCAAATATTAAATGAAAAAAAACGATATTTCTAAAAAAAATATTTGTTTATTGAGTAAAAAGGTGGAATACAAGTTAAAAAAGTGGAAAAAAATACTTTACTCAGTCTTTTTTAAGTGAAATCTTTGTCTTTTTGCCAGAAAGCTGCGTTGTCCGGACATTCGGTTGTATGTTTTTAAGGGCATATCCCGTTTTTACATCCAGCAGTAGTCCGCCATCATCGTTATGCTCCATCTGCCTTGGTATCGCCGTTCAATTTCCTTAATGTCTTGGTGAAACCTCTCTCCCTGTTCTTCGCTAACTGCTCCAAGATTTTCAGGAAAATAGTTCAAGTATGAAAACAGTAAATGCACTTTCAAACTCATATTACAACCTAGACGATGAAAGTGTTGTAACATATTTTGAACAATATTTTCGTAGTTTTCGTCCTTAGAGTTCCCAAGAAACTTATCAATTACTTCTTTAAATGAAACCCAGGCGTTTTTCGACATTGGTCATTGTGTTTTGAAAATCCTTGTCTTTGCATAATGTTCTTATCTGCGACCCAACAAAAATACCTTCTTTTAACTTGGCATCGGATAAGGCTGGAAATGTCTCGCACAAATATTTAAAACACTGTCCATTTTTGTCTAGGGCTTTAACAAACTGCTTCATCAAGCCAAGTTTGATATGGAGAGGAGGCAGTAAAACTTTTTTGGGGTCAACCAAGCTATCTCTTAATACATTTTTGCTACCAGGTGTAAGGCTTGTTCTAGAGGGCCATTCTATTTGAGTCCAATGTCTATCCCTTGCTCGGCTATCCCACTCACAAATAAAGCATGGAAATTTTGTATAACCTCCTTGTTGTCCTAGTAGCATGCACAGCACTTTAAGGTCACCACAAAGCATCCACTGATGTTCTTGGTAGTTTATTTTCTTTAAAAGAAGTTCGAAATTTTCATACATTTCCATTAAATGTACCGAATGGGCAACGGGAACCGAGGCCAGCTCGTTACCATTGTGCAATAAAACGCCTTTTAAACTACGCTTACTTGAGTCAATAAACAGGCGCCATTCTTCTTTTACATACGGCACATTTCCTAATTTTGAAATTACGTCAGGAATATTGTTGCAATACACTAGCGGTCCGTCTTGAGTAAAATATTGATATAACTCTTTTTCGCGATCCCGGTAAAAGCTTGATGTGACGCCAGGTGCCAGTGAATGTTTCTCACGAAGTCGGGAGGCTAACAATTTGGATGCATCCTTTGGAAGGTGCAAATCTCTAATTAAATCATTTAGTTCGCTCTGGTTAAACACTTCGGGCTCTCTGAAATCTGGTGTGAAATCTGAGTCATCTGGGTCGCAATTAGATTCCTCTGATTCTGACGATATGACGTTTTCTAGTGCTTTTGGGGCGGTAGGTATCGGTACATCTGGTCCATGAGGAACTGGTCGAATAGCAGAGTCAAGATTGGGATACACAATTTGTTTCTTATTTTTTCTGTTGAATCCTTGAACATTACGCGAACAAAAATAACAATCATCACTTTGATTTCTAGGCTCTCGCCATACCATAGGAACACCAAAGCTTAAACATTTCTTCCTACCTTTTTGCCAGTTTCTTAATGCTTCAACGCAAACGGAACAAACAGTATGAGGAGCCCAGGACTTGTCTTGGTCGCCAATTTTTACACCAAAATAAGCGTGGTATATGTACATTTTTCAGAAACGAAGTTATAGTTTGCCTCTGCTTTACTACGACATAACTACCACAGATATAACAAAAGTTATTCGGATTGTTCACACAATGTCTTCTTTCCATATTTATACGTTCTAGAACACTTAAAATACGCAACAACGAAGACAACAAGCGCGCGGACACAGTAGCACGACGACTAATACAACCAAACTGCACATAAGCAAGTTTCAACGTTGTATTGACGCTTCTGCGCCGACTTTGTTGCTTTGCTGAGAAATCTAATATTAACCAGTGTTGCCAAATCACATTTAATTTCATAAAAATCAATTCATTTAAAAATCATGCCTAACATGGAACAAACATATTCTTGTAATAGGTATGTATGTATATTATTAAATTAACATTTTTAAGATATAGAGCGCTATAGAAAAAATTTTCGTGATAGAGCAAAAATATGGTGTTTTTTGGAATAAGGGCCCCCAAACATATACAAATTAGCAAACAGCTTTCAAACATCAAAATCACTGTAGCCATGTGTAATTGATTATATGCCCAACAGATAATGTACAGAACTGGGCAAAAAAGGAAGTATAATAGTTAATACTTATATCGCGAGCCACAAACTTTGTATCCTAGGTAGGCCGTGAACGACTGAGATAGACGTATAAGTCACGTCTGAGCTTAGAGAATTGACGAAATGCCATTTGTAAATAATCATAAGTCAAATTGATAAGTTACGATTTAACCTATTACTAATAGTACGAAATCTAGGTTAGATCACTTAATGAATCTAAGACATAACTGATTTAATCCATGGCATACTCTGAAAACTTTTTTTGTCTCTCACTCCTTATAAACATATAGCAGTCAAGGCAAATCCATTCCCAGAATATTAAAATTCTGTGCCAAATGTACCATAGGCGCCTTTAACAATGCGTTTGTCCTTGCTGTAGAAATATGAAGAAGTAATTCCTTTGATCTTGATTCCAAACGTGGCACAAGAAAATAAACTTTGAATTAATAATCGACGAAGGAGATACTTGTTGAAACTTCATTATATAGATATAATAAAACACAGTTGTATAGTTTCAAAATAATATATATGCACTACATATGTTTCACCACACTGTGGCTTCATCAGGTGGATGAATATACTAATTCAAAATATCAATTAGATCTTATATATATCAGTACAAAGTACAGAACTAATATTATTCTAAGAGGGGGTGGACATGTATGAGTTTTAAGTTTAGTAGGGGGGAGTTATTTATGTCTAGTTGGTCATTTAAAATTATACCTAATTTATTATATTTGTTAATTTCTAAACTTTCTAACATATTAAGTTTTTTACTTTTATCTAGAACATGCAAAGTTTTAAAATTAGTGTTGAATTTGTGATTATGTTCTAGGCAATGATTGGCAAAAGTTGAGTCTGTCTTCTTGTCTCTGTGGCTTCTTTCATGTTCTTTCATTCTAATATCAAATGTCTATAAGATCTAATTGATATTTTGAATTAGTATATTCATCCACCTGATGAAGCCACAGTGTGGTGAAACATATGTAGTGCATATATATTATGATTATTGAAACTATACAACTGTGTTTTATTATATCTAAATAAACTTTGGACAGCAAGTCAGGTGAGCGTACCATACCAATAACGACATTCCACATAAATAGAGCGCTAGTGGTTTTCCTCCTTTCTGAGAGTAATAACGCCACGTCTTAATTAATTCCACGCTCTGGATAGCGTCCAACACACTTAAAGGAAAAGTATTTAAAAAATTTGCGCTGTATTCATTCTAGTAGATTAATCTGAGAACCGTAGAAGCGATACCAAGCTATGGATGCATGTTCGAGCTTTGAAATAATGTGGCAAAGAAAAGAGTGTTAATGGTGTCGATGTTATTAAAATATTTGCATGTGTGAATAATAAATCCAAAGAATCTAGAAGCTACGGCTGTGACATTAAAAACATGATCCGAAAATGTAAATTTTTCATCATACTATATAATACCCAAATCCTTAATCGAAGATTGACGAGAAGTCTCAACATTATTAATAGTATAGCGCGACTCAATTCAGTAATCTTTCTTGAATAAGACACCAGAAAACAATCAATTTGTCTTCAATTTTAAGTTATTACGTAAATACCAGCTATAAATTTTGTCAGCATTTGTTTGTAACAAGTTAATATATACCAAAAATTCCATCCTGTAATACATTTGAATATCATCGGCATAGGCCTATACCGAACAGTTGATAGATTTGCCCAGCCTAGGCTGTTTAAATTTTTACCTTGTGACGTTTACTGAATGACGCCTGGAATTGTCATGAAGAAAAATCACACTTTTGACAGATTTCGTCTTGCTTTCTCGTCGCAAGGACAGCTTTGCCGCATCCAGAAACTCGCAATAATATTCTGCATTAATTGTGCGTCGATCATGCAGAAAATCCACGTGAACAGCGCCAAGCCGATAAAAAAAAACAGTTGCTAAAACTTTTCCAGCCGGTAACCTAGTATTCGCTTTCACCGGAGCCCTTTCAACGCTCTTTCTGCACTCAATACTCGCCTGCTTTTACTCGCGAGTCTAATAATGCACCCAAGTTTCGTCGCACGTTGCGATTCAATTGAAAAACGCCTTGCCCTCTTGTTGGAAATCGATTCAACAAACGCTGACAAACCTCCAGCCGATGCAGTTTCTGGTCATACGACAGCAGCCGCGGCACCCATCTTGCAGACACTTGTGAAATCCCAAGTCCAGTGTCACTATATGCTGAGCACTTCCGTAACTAATGCTAAGTTCTTTGGAAATATTCCAGAACTTTATACGCCTGTCGTCCGCCATGAGTTGGCGAATAGCCTTTATATTGGTTTCGGTAGTGCTTGTCCTCGCGCGGCAATTGTGGCTCTGGTTCTCAACGTTTTCACGCCCTTCTGAAAATTTTTAGTGCCATGCAAAAACACGGGTTCGTGACAACGTGTTGTTGCCGAACTGTGGTTTTAATCTCAGTAAAATTTCCATAGGTTTCACATCCTCCTTGGTAAAAAATTTGAAAATTAACCGTTGCTCCACGGAAATATGCAGTTGTTGCTCACTC
The DNA here is from genome assembly GCA_935421215.2 of Melolontha melolontha. NCBI lineage: Eukaryota > Metazoa > Arthropoda > Insecta > Coleoptera > Scarabaeidae > Melolontha > Melolontha melolontha. The sequence continues at coordinate 13,870,058 of OW285242.1, read as the reverse complement.
ATGGTTTCTTTAGTACTAAGGGGACCTGAGAAAATTCGAGTCGTTTCTATCCTCTCCTTAAACTCCCAACTTAGCTGAAAATCAACCCATCCTGAGCCAACGTCCTGTGTGGAATTAAAAAAAAACAGTTGCGTTTAAATTTGAAATACCCTCGCAGCAATAATATCGGCTAACTCTAATATACTACGTAGCATTGTAGAGTGTATGAAAAAATTTATTTATATCTTGGATCCACATACAGCTTACACAAATAAAACGATCATGAAATAAGGATGCTTAGTGTGTCCTTCAAAAATAGATTATAAAAACAAAATGGTATGTGCTAATTGCAAAAATAATATATGTATTGAACACAGTGTAAGAGTATCCACCACTTGTTATTCTATTCTATAATTTCATTAAATTTGTGTTGTCGCATTTTGTAATGAGTTTTAAAATGCCGACTTTTGAGGCCCGGTTTATGTAAAAGTAAATATTGTACCAGTTATACATCCTAGGGTTAAAGATATCAGTAATATTGACATAAACTACAATAAATTAATTAAAAAAAAATTGTTTTGGAATCTACAAACATTTTATTTTATGTTACAGTTTTGCCAGCTGACGGTTTGCGGTTAACAAGTATGACCGCACCAAGGTTAATCGATTATAAGGATGACATGGAATTGGACTGCCATTTTGATATGGGCGACGAAGAATTGTATGCTGTAAAATGGTATAAAGATGATCACGAATTCTTCAGGTAAGTTATTGAAATGTAGACAACTTTACAAGGATTGTGGGTTAATTATTGGCAAAATAAAACTTTTAATATTATTTTTAATAAAAAAAAATTATTTTCGTAATTTTTATTAGATATTCATTGAATATCAATCCCATTATTTGATTTTATTTTACTATTTTTTCTAGCATAATTGTTCTTATTTATCTTTGTTTAGCTATTAGAATTATACAGGGTTAGTTAAGAGTATGGAGACGGCGATTTATTGTCGTTAATATTCATTTTAGGGAATTATGTTCAATATAAAAGTTTGTTAGGATATTTTGATCTACATTTCCGAATATTTGAATTTTTTTTTCTTCAATTGTTTTTTAGTTACGCCTGTCCGCGCAGTTCTTTTAAAAGGGAACTAGTAAATTTTACTCTACCATTCGATACAGAATTTTTTTCTCTTTACAATAATATTTTTGTTTTTTTAAAATTCATTTTAATAACTTTTTTATAAGAAAAGGCCGGTTCATGTGTTTAACAGATGTTCGGTACATCGCAGATAGATAGAAGCGTAGCGATAAACAAATTTGAGCGACATAATTTTATCAGTGGTTCTTGTGTACGTCAAATCTTTGACAGACATTTTTTTGTGGCGATATCTAAACATTGCTTAACAAACTCACCATTTTTAAAAGGCCGTAGCTGTTTCAGCATCTTGAATTGGTTTTATAAACATAGCTTGCTGGCCTATTAATTCCCTTTGTAAAGTGGAAATTTTTTTCGTTCGATTTTCGCCGGTTAATTTGGTAAAAGTATGATGCTGGGTTTCATAATGCCTTTTCACATTATATTCCTTCGGAATAGAAACACTACTCCTGCATATTAAACAGACACTGTTGTTATGCGATGAAATAAAAAAGTATTTTTCGGTCCAAATATCTTGAAACTGTCGATTTTCATTTTCAACCTTACGACTACGTTTTTTACTGGGGCCTGGTTTATCCATATCAAAATTGATATTATATTGTTACGTAGGTAGATGCCAAGTTCGAACGACGAAATATTTATTCTTCACAGATTACAATTCAAACAATATAACGTTCGCTTGTCCACATTGTTCGGGGACAATATCACATTGTTCGGGGAAATACCGACTTGTTTCGCGAATCTTCGAGTAATCTAGTTGGACAGATTTCTAGTCTCGTAACAATATGCTTGGAACGACGAGGAGCATACCTTTCCTACGTAGTAAACCTGAACAAGAAAGTAGTGGTACTTAAAGATACATATCTTACTAACAATTACAAAAGTTAGAATAAAATAAAAAGTTAAGAAATATTGATTTGAATGGATTTTTACCTACTTTTGTAGATTTTCGAACAATTTTTAAAATTCGTCGGCGGGCCGCATAATTATCGACAGTGGGCCGCGGTATGTGCATCGCTGGTTTAAACGGTCTAAAAAATGTATTTATCGTTTTTATAAATGTATCAATTAAATGGCGATTAAATTAATAATCGACGAAGGAGATACTTGTTGAAACTTCATTATATAGATATAATAAAACACAGTTGTATAGTTTCAAAATAATATATATAATGTTAACACACTACATATGTTTCACCACCTATTTTCATCCACCTGATGAAGCCACAGTGTGGTGAAACATATGTAGTGTGTTAACATTATATATTATTTTGAAACTATACAACTGTGTTTTATTATATCTATAAAATGGCGATTATGTTGTAAAACTACATTGTATTGTTGCAAATTGACAAAATAAAGAAATTATAGATAAATTCCCTTTGGAAACATCCCTCCTAGATCTTCTTCTTCTTCTTCTTTCTCTTTCCTTAAGACTTAGTCTTGTTTCTTCTACTATTTCAATTTTGTTCAGCCTCTTGGGAAGCAGATGTCCAGCTCTCGCACCATCTCTTGGGAGGTCGGCCTGGAGGTCTCCTTGAGTTCGGTTTTTCGTTCTTTGCCCATTTTGCCAATCGGTCCCCCGTCATTCGGTCGACGTGGTCACGCCAGTATCTTCGTCTTTTTCTCGTAAATTGCACCACGTCTTGAATTTTAAGGTCTGTTCGTATATCCCTGCTTCTTACATGATCTCTCAAGCTTACTCCTCTGATATTCCTTAAGGTCCTCATCTCCGTTGCTCTCATCATGCTCTTCGTTTTTGTTGTGTTCGCTCAGGTTTCCACTGCGTATGTAATCACCGGTCTCACGGCTGTTTTATATATGCGGACTTTACTTTCGATGGACATGTATTTATTCCTCCATATGAGGTCCCTTAGGTAGCCAGAAATTCTTGAGGCTTTATTCATTTGTGTTCTGACTTCCTGTTGTAGGTTTTTGGAGCTTGTTATCTCGACTCCCAGGTACGTGCATCGCATACATTGTCGGATGGGTTTGTCATCTACAGCCAGTTTACATCTAGTGGGTTCTTTTGCTATGACCATTGATTCTGTCTTCTCCACTGATATCTGCATGTTAAGGTTCTTTGCTTTTGTTTGGAACCGATATAGCAGTCGCTGAAGGTCGTTCTCGATATCCGCCATCAGGGTTGCGTCGTCAGCGTAGCACAGTATCCGCATCGATTCCTGTCCCATTCTATATCGTACATCCACTTCTTTTACGCCGTTGATTATTTGACCCATGATGAGGTTGAATAGTACTGGGCTCAGGCTATCCCCCTGGCGTACGCCCGTCAGTACTGGTACTTGTTCTGTGAGTCCCTTAGGTGTTTTGATCTTGGTTGTATTACCTTTACTGAGGTCTTTTATTATGTTAATGTACGACACGGGTGTCTTGTTTTGCTGGAGTATATCTATGATGTCGGCTATTTGTACTCTATCAAACGCTTTTTTGAGATCCACAAAGCAGAGAAACAGCGGCTTGTTGTATTCTAGTGATTTTTCGATCATTTGTCTAAGGATGAAGATTGCGTCAATTGTCGATCTATTTTGTCTGAAGCCTTGTTGTTCTTCGTTTATTGCTATTCTCTTCATTATCTTTGTTGCAATGATTTTTGTAAAGAGCTTGCTTATGCTAGGTAGGAGAGATATCATTCTGTAATTTTCCGGGTCGTTCTTATTTCCCTTTTTGTAGATCGGTATTGTGATGTTGTTTTTCCAATCATTAGGCACTTTTTGGGTCGAGATTATTTTTTGGAATAATAATGTGATTGCTGTTTCCAATTCAGCCCCCCCGTACTTGAGCATTTCATTTACGATTTGGTCTGGGCCGGGGGCCTTCCGGTTTTTCGATTTTATTAGTGCCTCATGTACATCTTCCCTCCTAGATGTTATTAATAAGTAGTTAATAGCTTTTCATTCTGTAATAATACTGGAATGCATTCATCTAGTACATTTCATGACACAAATATTCCATGTCATATTCGCCAAATTACTTTTAATGTATCAGGAACGAAACCCTGTCATATACGTACCAAATAAAGTAAACACACTATTTGCTATTTTGACTGTTCGTGAAAGAAGAATAGCATGAAAATATCGTTTCCATCAAATTAAACAGATTGCGGAACTAATATCGCAATATCTTGCCGTTCCTTCTTTCATGCCCTCACCAAAACTTATTTATTCATATTGCCGCGATTCAAACGGAATCCCCAAAAATTAATAACCATGGAATATTTATGGGATGTACAATTCATCCCCTTCGATAAAGAAATTGTTTCTTTATAACTCTTCTCCGGTGAAGCGTGAACTGAAAAACCGGGCGCGTAAGGGCCCAGAAAATATGAACAAGCACAAACACGTATATATGCGATTTAGAGAGAAAAAAACGGATAATGCGAGAGATACAGAGATAGAAAGGGACAGAAAGAAAGGGGAAAATCAATTTCGCCTCACTCTGTTGCTATTGCCTATCAATGCAACGGGTAGAGAAAGGCACTTCCTATTTATCAAACATTATCTTTTGCCCGTTTCGCCGTTACGTTACTATGAAAGAGTAATTGATTTATTGCGATTCCAATATGAATATATATGCCGTTCTCCTCTTTGTATTCCATGTTATCATATTTGCATGCGAAACCGTCGACTCACAAAATTAATAACGTACAGAGCCTAATTAACAGATATGCCTGAATTGTTTTGCATAAATTATCAACCGGGTAATGCAATTGAATTAAAGCTAGTATTATTAATATTATAGACCTACATAGTACAGAGCGACGTAATTAATTAGTCTCTAGTCTTGTGTAGGTATTTTACAAATTCGCAACTACTCTGCGTTAAAATTATTGACTTGAATTTGAGCTTCCAATTTGATTATGGAGAATTTAACCATTTCCGATCTTAAAAACCACGTAACTATTCACCTAATCAAGTCTGTCTATCAAAGATATACGGCAAAATATAATTTTAAATGTAGAAGAGCAACACATAGAAACAGTAACAGAAAAAACAAAAATGAATGTATACAAAGCGATATATAAACCGGTACTAACGCTCAGTCATTAATTGACAAAAAAAATACAAATTCAATGAATGACCGAACAGATTTAAATAACTTGTCAGCAATATACCTACCCATTATATAAACAAACAAATACGAAACAAATAAGTCGTAATATGTTAATACTACAAAATTTAATGTCAGTAGATTTATTATATCATCTCTTACCTTTTTTAACATTAAAATAAATTTTACAGTTTTTGAAAAAGATACTATATATAGTATTGAGAGTCAGATTTAATATTGTTTTAATTACCCGGTCGCTACTATCAAAAAGATTACATTTATCTCGTGTATATATATATATATATATATATATATATATATATATATATATAAATACCAGATAAAGAATTTAATTTTCTTTACGTTTCGGTTCTATATATAGAGCCTTTTTCACAACTGGAATATTTATTTTAATTTTAGAATTGCGAAAGTAGTGTTTAAATTAAATGTACTTACATTACATTGTATTGTTTGATTACATTTCAAGTATGACTAACTGTGTTATACTTATTTTCTAGTTTTCATTTCAAAATAAAACTAAAATTCTTGGTGACCGTGTTTGGAACGTCTTGTTTATTATCGCTTTTTTGACAGGTGGAATGTAGGTATTCTCCCACATGAGGGAGGTAGGTTTCATCTGTTCTCGGACATGTATTTTTAAATTCATTTTTGTTGGTTTATATTGTGAATATATAATGGGTAGATATATTATCGACAGGTTGTTTATATATGTTCTGTCATTAATAGAATTTTTATTTTTTTTGTACATAGATGCTTTCTAATATATTTCTTGCTGTGTTGTTTTTTTTCTGATGTAATTATTGACGTTTTATCGAAATTGAAAGTGTTTTGTTTGTGTTACATGTTTTTTTAAGGCTGTACTATTGCTTGAAAATGTGTGTCCATTTAAGCGTTCTTGTAGAGTCGGCCGCACATAGGGTCTTTTTATTGCGATATTTTTTTTTGTGGATATCACATTATTTGTAATCAACTATTTATATTCTTTTTTTTTCTTTAAATTTGTGGTAGTATTGACAAATACCGTTGTAGACAAAACAGGACAAAATAATTGCGTTGTTGAACCGCCATTCCCAAGAATTCTTTATCTGGTATTATAACCACGGCCAATAAAATACGAGATTCCATATATATATACAGGGTTACCGCTGAATAGCGCCTGAGCTATACGAATCTTAAGAATACGTATAAATGTCTAACTGAAAATTTAAAAAAGCTATTTATAATTCATTAAAAATTTCCAAATTTTCAAATCCAAAATGTAGTTACAGTCGGTTCATATCTTTATTTATCCTATGTTTAGGAAAATACAGCTGATAATTCGAGTTCGTTGATCTGCAAAAAATCAATAAAATGCCTTACTTTTAAACGCTATGAACAGTGGCTGTTTTTTTACAAAAATTTTAGGCAATGTAGTCGGCCGCACATATGGTCTTTTTATTGCGATATTTTTTTTGTGGATATCACATTATTTGTAAGCAATTATTTATATTCTTTTTTTTTTCTTGAAATTTGTGGTGCTATTGACAAAACCGTAGTAGACAAAACAGGACATAATAATTTACGAAAAGTGCTTGAAATGCCCATACAGGTATCAATTTGGCGACGAAAATTATTATGTAGATAGACGGGTAAAATTTAACATGTCCTCGCGACTGCATTGTGCTGCAACAAAAATTCGATTTCGCAAATCTATTATGGTAATTCAAAGTATCGTCTTTAGTAAACGTAAATTAATCAGTCAAGAGAATTCCTGATGCAGGATTTGACTGATGAACTTCTCTGTGTTGAGACCACTCACAGAAGACAACCTGGCGGGGTAAATCTAATTTCGTTAACCTATGTAAACGTTGAAGGAAGTAAATTAGTTTTCAAAATTTGATGTACCGTAGTATAAGACATATCTATTTCCCGTGCTAGGATTGTCGTACTTACGCTTGGATCCACTTCCACAATATTTAAAATATCCTTTTCTTCTGCTTGTTGACCTCTGCACGATCTGTGAGGGCTACGACCTTCGAAACGTGGAATTACTGATCCTGTATCCCGAAGTCGATACACGGCTCCCACAATTGTCTTAATCGAAGAAAGACATCGATTCGGGAAATGCGCACAAATTTAAAAAAAAGTTTGTGTGTATGTATAGAAGTGTCCCGTATTGTTATGTTCAAATTTTAGGAGTCTATAGTAGACTTCATTTCAAGTAGCAAAACCACAAAACTTGAATAGCCATTTTTATTTGTTTCAAAGTTACAGATCTATGAATGTGATTGTCAGATCATGGAAAAAAATGTAATACTAAAGTCAACACAAACTGATTTTATTTAAAAATGTTACAAATGAAACAGACATGTAATATACACATCTGTAACTGTACACATGATTGTACAATTGATTTTTATGAAATTAAATGTGATTTGGCAACACTGGTTAATATTAGATTTCTCACCAAAGCAACAGAGTAGGCGCAGAAGCGTCAATACAACGTTGAGACCTGCTTATGTGCAGTTTGGTTGTACTAGTCGTCGTGCTACTGTGTCCACGCGCTTGTTGTCTTCGTTGTTGCGTATTTTAAGTGTTCTAGAACGTTTAAATATGGAAAGAAGACATCCTGTGAACAATTCGAATAACTTTTGTTATATCTGTGGTAGTTATGTCGTAGTAAAGCAGAGGCAAACTATAACTTCGTTTCTGAAAACTGTACATATACCACGCTTATTTTGGTGTAAAAATTGGCGACCAAGACAAGTCCTGGGCTCCTCATACTGTTTGTTCCGTTTGCGTTGAAGTATTAAGAAACTGGCAAAAAGGTAGGAAGAAATGTTTAAGCCTTGGTGTTCCTATGGTATGGCGAGAGCCTAGAAATCACAGTGATGATTGTTATTTTTATTCGTGTAATGTTCAAGGATTCAACAGAAAAAATAAGAAACAAATTGTGTATCCCAATCTTGACTCTGCTATTCGACCAGTTCCTCATGGACCAGATGTACCGATACCTACCGCCCCAAAAGCTCTAGAAAACGTCATATCGTCAGAATCAGAGGAATCTAATTGCGACCCAGATGACTCAGATTTCACACCAGATTTCAGAGAGCCCGAAGTGTTTAACCAGAGCGAACTAAATGATTTAATTAGAGATTTGCACCTTCCAAAGGATGCATCCGAATTGTTAGCCTCCCGACTTCGTGAGAAACATTTACTGGCACCTGGCGTCACATCAAGCTTTTACCGGGATCGCGAAAAAGAGTTATGTCAATATTTTACTCAAGACGGACCGCGCAACAATATTCCTGACTTAATTTCAAAATTAGGAAATGTGCCGTATGTAAAAGAAGAATGGCGCCTGTTTATTGACTCAAGTAAGCGTAGTTTAAAAGGCGTTTTATTGCACAATGGTAACGAGCTGGTCTCGGTTCCCGTTGCCCATTCGGTACATTTAATGGAAACGTATGAAAATTTTGAACTTCTTTTAAAGAAAATAAACTACTAAGAACATCAGTGGATGCTTTGTGGTGACCTTAAAGTGCTGTGCATGCTACTAGGACAACAAGGAGGTTATACAAAATTTCCATGGTTTATTTGTGAGTGGGATAGTCGAGCAAGGGATAGACATTGGACTCAAATAGAATGGCCCTCTAGAACAAGCCTTACACCTGGTAGCAAAAATGTATTAAGAGATAGCTTGGTTGACCCCAAAAAAGTTTTACTGCCTACTCTTCATATCAAACTTGGCTTGATGAAGCAGTTTGTTAAAGCCCTAGACAAAAATGGACAGTGTTTTAAATATTAGTGCGAGACATTTCCAGCCTTATCCGATGCCAAGTTAAAAGAAGGTATTTTTGTTGGGCCGCAGATAAGAACATTATGCAAAGTCAAGGATTTTCAAAACATAAAGACCAATGTCGAGAAAAACGCCTGGAATCTTGGAGCAGTTAGCGAAGAACAGGGAGAGAGGTTTCACCAAG